>JAKCPI010009637.1:0-10665 GCA_023213315.1 Euborellia annulipes
CCACGTATTTGGTTGATTTTCATTGATCTTTTAACAATAAATACTTTATAAATGTTATTATATATTATTTATCTTTTATAAAAATATATAAATATAGGCCAGATATAGGCTAATACTATATCGGATGTTATACTAGCCTGCCATCTATTGCAAGAATGCTGAACTAATTTGACAGTTAATTTTTACATAAATCATCTAAGCTTATTTTAAAAATTTTTTAATTAATATGTGATTAATAATAACAATAAATTCATTTTTAAATTAAAAAAATTAAAGATTATTGGGACAGATTGTTTTTTTGTATTTGCTTGATAACAAAAAAATTAATTACGATAATTTTTTAATAAGTCATTAAAAAAATTATAGCTCGATGTCCCAATAATCTCTTATGAATTTAATTCATTAAAAAAAAAACCGCATTGAAAAATTCCTTATAATAGTCTAGTTTTTTTTTTAAAGTCCGTTTAGACGTGGCTCCTGAACCCCCTTATATAATAAAATTTCAAGTTAAGTTACTTTGGGAGTGGCATTTGTGCTTATTTAAAAATTTTTCAAAGCCAAATACTTTTATTTTATTTTTCTTTTGTAATCTAAATAAATCTCTCTAAATGCCATGTTGCTTCTTTAACAAAGAAAAAAATAAAAATATTTTTTCTCATCGAATAGTAAATAAATTTGAATATAGGATTTGAAGAGCTGGATCCTCTAGAGAACCATCAGTAATACAGATTTCGTTTTATTTTCTTGGGAAATGCAAAATGTGAATGAAATTCTTCAACTCCTTATTCTTATGTCAATAATAGAAGTAAAATGTCGATAGCAGCAGCCACAAGATTCGTCGGCTTATCTTTACTATTCTTTACAAGTACTTGCAATACAACGGAACAAAAACAACAATAGTCAAAGAAAAAAATCTTACATTTGCAATAAAGAATGTTATTTCCTAGGGAAGGACCAAGAATCTACGTTATGAAAAGAGTTTTCTAAGTTTCTTATAAGTAAGCATTGCTCCAGGATCTAGAAGGGATGGAAAAAATATTTTCGTTTCTCCTCACTCCACCATACCCTTGAAAAACTTTCAACAAACCAGAATTGAAAATTATCTACTTATTGTAACTAATTATTTTATATTTATGCCTTCTTAATGAAATTATTTTTAATAAGGGAGTATATAAGTATTCGGGTCTATGAAGTAATAATTGAAAACACAATCAATATTTATTAACTGAGACAGAAGAAAAAAGTAGCTAAACCAGGGATCTTCCGATTTGAGTTCAGCATGCCCTTCTACTAGACCAGGGCACCGCTATTTTGAGTTTGATAAATTGCTAATTTTTGTCTTTTAAAAATTACTTCATAGATCCGTACATGATATAAAAATTCCTTATTTATTAATTGAACTTTTGAGAGAACTTCTCAATTTTTTCATCTGCTGTAGATTGAGTCACGTCAACAGAGAAATTTGAGATCTTTCTCAGCATTACGAAAATTAGCAAGGGTACTGTGGCTTAATGATAGAACATGCTGAGTACAAACCGGCAGATTCATGGGTCAACTCTTGGAGGTACCTATTTTTTTTTCTAGACATTCACTTTGAGTTAATAAAAAGAAATTATTTTATTTTCACTCCGTAAGTGTAAGTTTTTCTTCCTATTCATTTCTTGTTCTTTTTACTTTCTCTTACCTATGTATATATGTAATATATATATAGAGAGAAAGTATTGGATTCATGTCAAAAATTCGATGTCGAGATTTTGATGGATCTTTACGTTTTGAGGTCCCCTGAATCCAAAAAACTGGTTTTCGCGACATGGTCTGTCTGTCTGTGTGTCTGTCTGTGTGTCTGTGAACAAAATATCTCAAGAACGAAAAGAGCTAGGAAGTTGAAATTTTATATTTAAGTTAGGCACCCCCATGGGACGTGACACGAAGCTTTTGAACAAAATCGACCAAAAAGTACTAGCACTTTACTGATTCACTTTTTCAGTTTTTTTCGATTTTCTCAAAATTTGCTCCAACGATTTTTTTTAAAATTCAAAAATCAATTATTTTTTAGATTCTCTATAAAATGTATATTCTCATTTTGTGATTGAAATCTTCTGAAGACCACTTTACTCTTGTACTCCATAGAAAAGATAGGAGAAATGGTTGCCATGGTATCAAAATATAAATATTTTCCCATACTTATAAATTTTACATCTTGAATTCAATTGTACCCTACTGTCGGAAACTAAATACATGTCGACACAAAAAATCTGGTGTGACAAGCACAGTACACAACTTTCGATTACCGAAGGTAAGAGAAAGTTGTGTGCTGTGCGCCAGTCACACCAGATTTTTCTTTATGAATTTTTGATTTCCCTTAAGAGAAGAAATTCTTGTAAAATAAATCAAAATCAGAAAAAAGAGAAAGGTCAATAGACCTGGAAATTATTGATTACTGTTTACATTTTGAAATGAAATAAAAAAAAAAAAAAAACTTAGAATAATTTTCAAGTAATAATCGTAATAAAAGTCGAGTTTATTCTAATCACCCTTCTGGAATTATTTATTATTATGACTGTAACAAACGAAATGAAATAAATTTTAAAAGAAAGAACCAGGAAAGAATTGGGCCAAGAGTTCAAAGAACGAACCACAAATTGGTCAATAAATAATAAAAGAATAACAAATTCAATGACACTGACCTAATATTAAAATATATTGCATACTTTTTAGTATCAAAGCATGTGAGGTGGCATAGGCGCAACCAGGGGGGTTTAGGGTTTTAACCCCCCCCCCCCCCCAGAAGATAAAAAAAAAATCAAAATATATATATATTACAAATAGAAAAGAAAAAATATAATCATTTCGGTTTCGCGAAGAGAGGAAATGTTCCGCGGGCGGCGCATGGGTAAAAATTTGGTTCCACGGAGCGGCAAAAATTTAGCGTCTCTAAAAAAAGGTAAAATATTTTTACGGACTGGAAAAATTTCCCTCGCAGGCGGAAAAATTTGGTTCCGCGAAATCAAAATTTTCTGCAAGGCAAAAAAACTTTGGTTCCGCGAAAAAAAAATTTTTTGAGATCAGCCCCCCCGGAACCCCCCCCCCCCAGGAGCAAATCCTGGTTGCGCCACTGTGAGGTGGGGTAAAAAACTAACGATTCAATCAGGTACAGTCGTGGATCCACAGGGGAAGGTGAGGAAGTAGAATAAAGTATTAATATATTAAATTTATTTGGGAGTTTAAAAAACTTATATACAACCCAGATAGCACAGTACGTCTTATGTACGGACATAAGACGCACAGTTCGTCTTATGTACGTACATAAGACGTACTGTGCTATCTGGGAATAGAAAAATTGAGACGCCCGCAGGAGTCAAAACCACAAAGACCTAGATCCTAAGTTACCGTTACCGAAATCAAAAATTTACTAAATAATCTTGAAATTATATTTTGTTTTTTAAATATAGCGTTATAAGGAAGCCAGAGAACAAGAGCCACCAAAATTATTGTTTACAGCTTGTGCGAAACAGCGCTCAACCCCTAAATCGCACCTGGTAGAGTTACTGCTTTTTGTGCTGGGGGTCAGGGGGTTCGAATCGCGTCCCATGCGACAAAAATTTATTTTAATTGAATTGGTGATCCAGAGGAAGAAGGCTGGCTGTTAAACGCCTGGGCCAGGGATTTATGCAATTTTTTTCATCAATATATTGTATCTCTTTGTTAATAATTAAAATAATGTCTATATAAAAGTCTGAAGCAGCGGATATGACTTAAAAAAAATAAACAGATAAATTTTAGTTTTGTTCAAAAAGTAAACAGAAAAATAAATAGGAAAAACATAAAATGAAATAATACAATAATAAATACTAGTTCAAATATAGAAAGGGGGGAAAATAGATATAAAAATAAATAAGAGATGAAAGAAATTTTTCCCCTTGAAAAGAAAAATATCTCTTGTGAAAATCACCGAGAAAAATATTTTGAAGAAAATAGATTGGATAAGCCGACTAATCGGTCACGTTTTCAAAAATCGATATATCTCCATTTATTAGTGTGATATGGAGGACAGGAGATAGGTGCTCATTTTACAGCTTTTTAACAAAACGTTTCAGCTAAATTTATTACGCCATCTTCAGTTGTTAATAATAAATTTAGCGAAACGTTTTGTTAAAAGGAGTTGTTTTATTAATAGACTACTATCTGCTGTCCTCTTCACATAATTGACATCTCACAGCCACATTTCATCAATTCTATCTCCAATTTAATTAAATATCTCAAGAATTTTTTTTTTAGTTTAGAAGAAGACAAATTAATTTTACATAAATATATAGGCCTAGTTAAATTTAAAAGACTTGAAACTTAGAGCAGACTACATAAAAAATATGAACTCACCGGTTTTGTAGACAATCCGAATGGCTCTCCAGACGAAGTCACAAGGGCTAGTAGCTTCGATGTTAGCGTCTTTTAGTTGATATATCACTGATCCATAAGTGGTGAGACCCAATGTGGCTTGACCTGAGAGTTTCGATCTCTCGCATAAATGTCTACGATCGTCTGACGAGACCTGAAATCAGAAAAAAAGGAAAATGAGAAAAGTTTAATTACCCAGGTAGAAATTTATCTTAGTCGGACAAGTTATTAGCTTAGAATTAGCTTTATTTAAGCTTAGAGTCTAAGATAGTTTTTTAAGCTTATTTCTAGCTTATTATTAGCTTAATATTAGCTTATTTCTAGCTTATTATTAGCTTAATATTAGCTTATTATTAGCTTATTATTAGCTTGTTATTAGCTTGTTATTAGCTAGTTTCCTTAGGTTGCTGCTATCTTATTTCTAGCTTATTATTAGCTTGTTTTTAGCTTATTATTAGCTTATTTTTAGCTTATTATTAGCTTATTTTTAGCTTATTATTAGCTTGTTTTTAGCTAGTTTTCTAAGCTAATTTCAAGGTTCGTTTTTATCTTGGATATCTAGCTTAAAGCGACCTTGCATTCCATTGATACTATAAGGTTGTATTGTATTCGAATAAGTAATTACTTTTATCTTAAGGTACTGACCAGGGCCGCAGGCAAACCCCCTCCCCCCTCCATAGCACCTGTCTTCTATCAAATGTATATAAAAAAATTTTTAATTTGAGAAAAATCATTTTGAATAATTATTCTTAATAAATATAAATTTGGCAGAGTATCAGTATATTAAATAAAATTTAAATAATGAATTTTTTAATTACTTAGAATGAGTGTAAATAGTAATCTAATATTATTCTTGAATTTTAACTCTTTTATTTATAATTTAAAAAAAAGACCTCCTGCCTACCTGGAAAAACCAAAAGGAAGATTTGTAAAAAAAGAATTTACAGTTAGAGTGGACACAGAGCTTTGGTCAGGTTAGTCTACTCTAAACTTTAGGCCTGATAGGATCGTGAATTTTTTTTTAGAATTTAAATTTGTGTTTTAAAAATTCGAGGGGTGCAACTAATTTTTTAAATATCTCTTTGCCCCCCCCCTGAAAGACGCTATTCATATTTATGTAAGTATATTTATTACATATAAAATAAATAAGAAATAAGGTTAAATGATTAAATATTTTTTTAGATTTTTAGGTCCAGTGCTAAGTGCTTGGTTTCATAAAGAATATAAATGGTGATTTATTAACTGATGTTTTAAAAATAAATATATATTGATAAATTATGTGATTTCTCATTTTTTGTAAAAAGTGGACTTACACCACTTTCAAAATAAATGGTCCATATATATGTATTTTATATCTTTTGTTTGTGTTGGAAAAATATTTTAAATAAAAATTTTATTTTTTGCAAATACTTTTTTTAACTCAAAATACCATACCTTGCCCTTAGCTAGTTTTGTTAGCTAATTTTAAGCTTATTTTAAGCTAATTTCAAGCTTATTTTAAGCTAACAAAACAACCTTGCCCTTAGCTAGTTTTGTTAGCTAATTTTAAGCTTATTTTAAGCTAATTTCAAGCTTATTTTAAGCTAACAAAACAACCTTGCCCTTAGCTAGTTTTGTTAGCTAATTTTAAGCTTATTTTAAGCTAATTTCAAGTATTTTAAGCTAACAAAACAACCTTATTTTTAGTAGTTTTTTAGCTAATTTTAAGCTAATTCGGTAAGCTTGCTGCTAGCTTAGAAAAGCGTTACAAAATAAGCTTAAACTAAGCTAATTTTGTTAGCTAATTTTAAGTTAAACTTAGAAAATTAGTTAATATTAGCTAGTTTTAAGGTTGAATTTCTACCTGGTACCAGTTAACTTAAATTCTTAAACTTGTTAGAAACTTTTTAAGCCAAAAAATTTCAAAATTCTTTTTTATTTGATAAAATAAGAAAAAAGTAAAAGATCATGCTTATTATATTGGTAAGTATTTAGGATGTCTTACGATTTTTATTGTGTTGTACGTAATTTGAAACGCCCTTTATAAATGTTTATTATTAATGGAAGGTGAGTTCACAGTGTCTCGAAGTAAACTCACAAATGTCGTTAGTTAGATTGTCTATTTATTATTAATAAGAAAAGTTTGTTGTTTGTTTTATCTTAAAAAATCCCTTTAAAGTGTAATTAATTTTAGAATATCTAAATATCCCATCCCATACCCCAATAGCCAAAAAAATCAAGAGATTCCGATGATAAATGAATTATTCATGTGTACTAATAATAAATTTTTAAATGAAATAACTAATCTCCCAATTATATAATTAATCCATGGATTTTTTAAAAATATAGATTGGATAAAATTAAAAGTGGAGTGATTGCCTACTCAATGCGCTCATCAAACATTTGAAAATATAATTTCGCTTATTACTTAATTGGATTAAAAAAAAAAAAAAAACTTTGATTCTTTAAACATTGATTCATTTTGTTAAATTAACTAACCTTTCATTTAAAATATTCTTATTTGAAATCAAACTTACTTGGCTGACATTAGAACTTGCTCTCCGAGACTCGGGATCAATAGAAGTCCCAGGAACAGGACTGCCCGATTGAAATCCAAGATTAATTTGCGCCCCCCGAGCTGTCACCGACATCCTATAGGGTGAGGAGGCGGTAAGCAAAGATCGGGTTGGCGCTGTGGTGGCTGCAGCTGCTGCCGCCACAGCTGCCACCTCTGCAGTCACGCCTGAGATCGAGCCTCGCGCTGTAAGTTAAACAAAAAAATGTTATTATCATTTTATATATGTTTATATTAAATCAATTCTTCTACCTGATTCAGATCGAGGACTTCTAGGAGCGCCGGCAACATCGATCATAGATCCCATCAACCCCGCAGCGGCTGCCAGACTTCCCCTTGGACTTCTTGGAGAAATGTCACCACTTGGAACCAGACTATTCCTTGGAGATGCATGATGTACAGGTACGAGGCTATTCCTTGGAGAAGTTCTCTCGCATGGAACCAAAGAATTCCTTGGAGAAATGCGCTGACCATTTTCGGGTACTAAACTATTTCTAGGCGAGGTTCTCGGGGATGTTCTGGTCACATCTGGAGTGATTGATCCGCGGGGAGAAGTTCGAGCTCCATCCGGTATTATCGAGTTCCTTGGCGATGTTTGTCTAGATTCGGGAACTAAGGAATTTCGAGGGCTTCGATTATATTCGGGAACTAAACTATTCCTAGGGCTACGATTAAAATCGCCAGGGACAAGAGAATTTCTTGGGCTTCGGTTGTAGTCATTAGGAACCAAAGAGCCGCGGGGACTTCGGTTATATTCTGGCACTAAACTATTTCGGGGACTTCGATTAAAATCTCCAGGAATTAATGAACCTCGAGGACTACGATTAGGATCTCCAGGCACCAATGAATGTCTGGGACTAATGGGGTAATCTATAGGTGGCACAAGACTTCCTCTGGGCGATATCCTCGGCGAAGAGCAATACAACATAGCTTGAACGTCATCATCCTCATCACTGCAGATAGCATCTAATGGGCCAGAAATACTGTTCCTAGGACTACGGATTTGCATCGGCGGCGAAGAGATAGCCGTGGTGGCATGTTCGTTAACCACGGCTACACTCGCCCTTCGACTTGATGGTCTTGTAGACGAAGGAATAGTGTCCGAGGAAAGGGAAGACGAATTTCGTCCTCCGTTACTGGTGGTTGATACACGAGACGCTCGCCGACGTTGAGTGGATGGATTCCTGTGAAGCATTGCTTGGGGAATTTACTCGTACATCTGCAACAAGAAAAACAAATAGATTCCTATTATAACAAAGAAATATTTACCCAGTATTTTTAATTTAACCTAAATATTAGAAAATATACCTGGTATATTATACAACATTAAAACGACATATATGCATCACCACAACCACAAACTCATTAGAAGCTTCTAATAATTTTGCCATTGGTCTTATTTATTTTAACGTGAATGTAATTAAGTAATTTATTTTTTTTTTTTTTAATCTTTAAAGTTTGAATTGATTAGTTAATTCATTTTAGCGCTTTAGCTCACCAGTTATAAGGTGACGGGGAATAATTTATCTGATTGTTTTTCTTTTATTTCTTTCCTATTTCCCAGCAGCTATTAATCACACCATTTTATTGTGATATCAGAAAATCTTTTGTTTTAACGACTGGCGGCATTTAATAATAATAAACAAGATGGGCATTAAGAAACGGAAGGGAAGGTCGACAGATAAAAATGAAGTCGGCGCTTTATTAAAAGAGAGATAAAAATTCATTTTTCTTTTGATTTTTTTTTTATCTTTCGCTTGTAAGGCCATTAGATTTAGAGTTTATTTAATATGATATTCAAAATTGATATCCAATTAATTTTTCTTATTCCAAGCTCTCATGCCGATGATGGCCGAGAGTCAAGAGAGCTAAAAAATCTTCTCTGGCTTCTTGTATCAGTAGCAAACTAACTCCTCCCCTCCCTCATCAAGCAGCAACAGGCTGAGTGACCAGCTTGATCTTCAACTTGGTTACGTCAATAATTCTCTATGCTTTTTTGGGTTATTTGTAAAAGAAATCAAATATTTTTGTATAAAAAACATTTTTTACTCTTAAGTTAATAATTCAAGGGAAACTAATAACATTTTAATTCAAAACAATTTTTTTAAAGCCACAACCCAAAGGGATTTTTTTTACTAATCTTTTCGACATCATTGTGTATATAGATTTTATACGATACTTTATTATTCTAATTACGGTGTATTGGAATCCAGATTATTTATTTATATCCATATGATTTAAATTAATATTTGTCGGACTATCTGAAATCAGAACCCACACCCTTTAGCTTTTGAGATTATTGATGTTGATGTTCAAATGACATTTGTCACTATTTCTAACTCCTCGAACACGGAAGAGGAGTTCCAAAAAGTTATTTTATTATAAACAAATTTGAAATGAATAAAGACGATTTCTAGAGAGAGGTTTTGGGCTTTCTCGTCAAATCTTCACCTGCATTAATTTCTCCTTTACCGGCGTCAGAATCTACTCTTCTAAAAGATACCAGGTAAACAGCCTAAGTTAGAAATAGTGACAAATGTCAATATTGAAAACCTCAAAAGCCAAGGGTAGTGGTTTCGGGTCCTAATTTTCCGAAAAGGCTTAAAAAAAAAAAAAACCAAATGGGTATAAATAATAATTAATATCATTTAAATCGTAGTATCGTTTAAAGCCTACCATATATATGGTATATGACATATTTTTATAAAATATATAATTTTATTAAAAGGTAACATTTTAACCTCGATATATATTTAAGCCATTTGGATACCAGATGGCTTAAATAGAAATGCCTGACCCCACAATTGATATATTCTCTACAACGGTTATCGTCAAAGTCTTATATGGCCTAAGTTGCCGAAAAAGATGCATGAATGTGTGTGTGAATGTGAGTGTGAATGAGAAAAAAGTGTGAATGTTTAAAAAAAAAAAAAAAAAAAAAAAAACCTCGATATATGTAACTATACCGGTATAGAGGTCATCTTCAAATCTTGATCATATGAAATTGAAACAATTTATCAATTTACATACAATAATTTATAGTTGCTTAATATGCCATACAAGTGGTAAAGCCCCCGGAAGGCGGGCTTTAAGACTTACCAGAGGACTATGCTCCCTGGACCCCCTTGCTCGCCTTTGGCGTTAAAGTTTTAAATTTCCTTCTCTGAGTTTAATTTTTAAATTTCCCTCTCTAAGTCCACATCCTTTTTCTCCGGTCAATCAGTGCCAGTAAGTCAGTGGCTAGCGCTTTATACTGTATATACAGTAGTAATGATAATTTAATTTTTTTTTTTTTGTAAATAAAATTATATTTTTAAAAATTATTAAATAATACGGGAATTTCATAAATAAGTTCAAGATCTGCAGATGGCATATAGGGAGATTAAAATGTTACAAAAAAAAAAAATTATATTTTTGCTTTTTGTGGCTGTTGATGTTCAAATGAGGAGGTGGGGATGCAGAAAGGCATGGATGGAATAGAATTTGTTTATTTTTTCGTTTCGGGTAGTTCATCTCTTCCTTCCTCAAGAGAAATAAAGTTTTAAACATATATAGCTTGTATAATACTTAAAAATGATATTAAAAAAATCGCAAATGTAAAATGTTTGCCTGTCCAAGCAAGCATTTTTTGGCTTGCTGTGGATTTGGGCCGATCCTGCCATTTACTTAAATAATATCAATTTATTTTAATTAAAAAAAAAAAAAAAAAAGAAACG
>JAKCPI010009638.1:0-78061 GCA_023213315.1 Euborellia annulipes
TATCAAATGACATTTGAAGGTTATAATAATAAATTACCATTATGAATGGGAGGATGCCTCAGAAATGCTCAATTCTTTAATATTAGTCATTTGTCTTGATTTGATTGAAAATATTAGAAGATAAATATGTAAAATAAATTAATAATAAAGATTTTACAAACACAGCAAGAAAGATTTTTTAGGAAATCATAGATAAATAGACATGCAAACCATCAAATTTGAACAATGTTGATCAGGTTGATTATCTATGGTTGACATATATTCCTGTTGGACACCTTGGATTTGACATATGCACACAAATCCAACAAACACGCAGAAGGGGGCACTAGTGTCTCAATCCTCAGCCAGGGTTTTAAAATTCAGGACTGTCGCCAGCACACAACTTTCTCTTACCTTCGGTAATCGAAAGTTGTGTTCTGTGCTTGTCACACCAGATTTTCGTGTCGATTATATATTTAGTGCCCGACAGTACGGAACATTAGAATTCAAGATGGAAAATTTATAAACAGAAAAACGCAATTTATATTTTTTTTGTTACCATGGCAACCATTTCTCCTATTCTTCCTATGAAGTACAAGAGTAAAGTGGGCTTCAGACGATTTTGATTGGCAAAATGAGAATATACATTTTGAAGAGCATCTAAAAAATAATTGATTTTTGAATTTTTAATCAAAATCGTTGGGGCGAATTTTGAGAAAATCGAAGAAAACTGAAAAAGTACATCAGTAAAGTACTAGTGCTCTTTGGCCGATTTTGATTAAAGCTTATTTTCTCGGCCTCAGGTGGGTGCCTAACTCAAATATAAAATTTCAACCTTGGAGGCTCAATTCCTTCATGTTTTAAATTGAACCCAGACAGACAGACACACGGCGCGCACACACACACACACACACACAGAGAGACAGACAGACAGACCATGTCGCGAAAACCATTTTTTTTGGATTCAGGGAACCTCAAAACGTGTATATCTATCAAAATCTTGACATCGAATTTTTTGACATCTATCCAATACTTTCCAGGGGTGTAACGCGTCGAGGGGCGGAGCAGGTTAAGGCATCCGGGCGCAAAAATTGGGAACAATTTGGTCTTCGCATGGTGGAAAAAATATCGTTTTCCTAAAAAATTTGATTCCGCAACCCTCCATTTCTGTTGCCATTGTATTAAAAGGGTTAAAAAAAAGTGAAAAACAACAGAGTTTTATGTTTTATATTTTAATTATTTATTTTTTTATAAGAAAATAACTATTTACATGGGTAAGTACAATTTATAACGAAGAGGGCGGGATTCAGGACATTTGCCCACCACTCCAAAGGTGGGGAGAAAATCTTATTTGTTAACTAACTAGCACTAAATTTATTCTCTACAATTTTTATATAATTATATCTTCATTAATAGCATCCATCCGCGTTTAAATAACTCGAACACAAATATTGCCATCTTCCAAGTTTTTCTAATTAAAGAAAAAATTATTTATTAATGCAGGAAATCGAAACTGGCTTTGCGCCAGGAGATTAAATAAAAATATCTTTATTTAATTTTTACGCAGACGTTTCGTGTCTGTCACGACCTTCATCAGGGCAAATAATCAACAATACAGGGTCTTAGGTATTTTGATATTTACTGTAATCATAAATAAATATCAAAATACCTAAGACCCTGTATTGTTGACAATTATTTGCGCTGATGAAGGTCGTGACAGACGACCGAAACGTCGGCAGTAAAAATTAAATAAAAGATATTTTTATTTAATCTCCTGGCTGCAAAGTTTCCATTTCGGTTTCCTGATTAAATCTCCACAGCCATAACACATCAAATTATTATTTATTGTTCAAATTGTGTGTTTGCACATATGCATTTAAAGAACGTTAAGCAGAGTAAATTGTTTTTTACAAATATCGCATTTTTAAAGGGTTTTTGACTTGTGTATCCGCATATGGATTAAAAGAATAGATTTTTGACTAAATTCTTTATTGCATATGTCGCATTTAAATGAATATTCACCAGTGTGTATTCGCTTATGTGTTATGAGAGTTGATTTCTGAGTAAATTCTTCTTTACAAACATCGCATTTAAAGATGTTTTCTTCTGTGTGTATTTTCTCATGATTTATTAGAGTAGATTGGTCAGTAAATTGTTTTTTACAAATATCGCATTTATACGATTTTTCACTTGCATGTTTTCGCATATGTGTTGAGAGATTAGAATGCTGAGTAAATTGTTTCTTACATATTTCGCATTTAAATGGCTTTTCCCCTGTGTGTATTCGCTTATGATCTATTAAAGTACATTTATAAGTAAATTGTTTTTTACAAATTTCGCATTTAAATCGCTTTTCGCCTGTGTGTATTCGCTTATGTTTTGTTAAAGTAGAATTGTCAATAAATTGTTTTTTACAAATTTCGCATTTAAATGGTTTTTCACCTGTGTGAATTCGCTTATGTGTTATAAGGGATGAATTCTCAGTAAATTGTTTTTCACAAACATCACATTTAAATGGCTTTTCGCCTGTGTGTATTCGCTTATGCCTTATGAGCGAAAATTTTTGAGTAAATTGTTTTTTACAAATATCGCATTGAAAGGGGTTTTCCTTATGTTTTGTTGGAGCAGTCAGTAATTGTTCATTACAAATATCGCCTTCAAAGGGATTTTCACCTGTGTGCTTTTTTAAATGATTTTTTAGAAATGAGGGATAATAAAAGTGTTTATCACAATAAATACAAGAATAGATTTTTTTAGATGTTTGGTCTTTCATTTGTTGGGGTTCATCTCTTTTAGTGCTGTCGTGTTTAAAAGAGTTTTTCTTCTGATTTTTTTTTAAATTTAATATCCTTTCTGTGGCTTTTGTGCTCGAATGGATAGATTCTTCTGGAAAAATTGAAAAAATTAAAATACATTTTTTTTTTATTTAGAATTGGCTAGAAAGTCATTTATTTGTTTACATAAAATATATACAAATCCAAATGTTTTAAGCTAACGTTGTTCTTTTATTATTGCTTGTCAAAATTGTACTGAATTCACTTGGCGATGGACAGCTCAAAAGTTTTGGAATGGAAACGGCTAAGAGAGGTTCGAGGACCGTGTTTAAAGGTCCAGGTCTAAAGGCCTGGATTGAAAGATTCTTCTAGCAAACTCAATTTTCAGGAAAATGAAAAATAATAATATCAAAAAAGAGCAAAATGAACGTATTTAATTTCCTGGCCGTTATCCTATCTAATTTTAATCAAATTAAAATAGAATAAAAACATTTATTCTTATAAAATTCAAAATTTTGAATTAGTACACAAACAGGGATGGGCGGGTTAGAGGACAATTTGGATTTAATCCCTTGAATTACAAATTCTAGTATCTATAGGATCTTAAGACGGTTAAAGAAAATCTTTTCACATGTGTTTGCCCATAAGATGGCGTTAGGGGTCTTAAAAATTTAGCCAAAAAGCCTAATTTACGAAAATATTACGAAAATTTGCAAACAGATGGCAGGATGGTAGACCTATATTTATTCTCATGAATTTGTTTAATTTTCTTCGTTGATCTTATAATAATGAATAGTTTATAAATATTATTATATATCATATACCATTTATAACAGGATAAAAATATATAAATATAGGCTTATAAGTGATCAGATAATGCAGGAAGAAAACCAGTCCTGCCACCTATCGGCAGAATGCGCCACTATTTTGACGGGTTTTTAATTATATAAAAGTTGTCGAATGAATTTCAATAAAAGAAAAAATTTCTCCTCATTGACCCTAACCCTTGATTCTATTAATATTTTGAATCGGAGGAAAAAACATTCCAAAAAACAAAGGTTTCATTACAAATTTCGAATAATTTCGAATTTTCATTTCACCTCAATAAAATTTATTTGATTTCTAAGTGTAATATCAGAAATAAAAAAATGATGAGAGTTTTACCTTTTTTATACTTATCCTCAAATTCAATTTTATTCAAACAATTTATTTTATTTTCTAAACATTTTTTACTATGTTTATGTAGAAAATATATATTTATAAAATTCGTTCGACATAAAATACACGGATAAACTGGACCTGAAAAAAAAAGAAAACAAAATTTAGTTTTCTTTATCTTTAATCACTTTTATTTTTTGTGATACAGCCGGCCCTGCAGCAAGGAAAGATGCCAAGGGGGGACTTGAAAAAAGGGGTTCCCCCCTTTTTTCTCTAATATTCCCTCCAACACCGCCGCAAAGGGGTTTTTCTAATGATTTTTCCCTTCTCTCTTTCTTACAGCGTCCCACAAGACAGGACCATCCCCACAATTTGGCGATAAGCCCTAAAAACCCCCATACACTTATAATTGTATTACGTAGGACAGATAGTATTAACTGTGATATTCCCCCCCTCCACCCCTAGTTAGTCCACTGTAATTAAATTATCAGGCTTGTAATATTGTTTATTATATTGTACGTTAATTTTATTGTAATAATTATTGTCAAATAAACGTTTTTCGAATCGAATAGGCTGCCAGTCAGTTGCTCTCGATCAAGACTTGGGGAGTAGGCAGATTGAGACCCTAAAATCATTCACAGCTAAAACAGAAGACACACAGACCGGTTCTTCTGAGCAAGCACAAGCCTCGGAGACTCAAAAAAACACAAACACGATTACACACAACCAACCTTCCTCCAGTTCTCAGAGACAAATCCAAATCTCTGAGGCATCCACCCCACATTATTGTTATTTGGCACAGCTTGTGTTTCGGGTAAAAAAGCAATAACTTGATTTTTTTTCCTAAATGGTTGATATAGATAGATGTTCCATGCAAGCCAATAAAAAAAAAAGATATGTAGTTCCATTGGAACAAATCAAGTTATTTAATGACGCAACATGAAGCGGATCAATTTGGCACACTACCTTTAAGTTTCATTAATGGGTAACAATAGTGCACAACCAGGGCTCTATTTCATAAAGACTGACAATGCGACAATTGTCAAAAATTGACATAAATTGTCAAGCTTACACTATGATATTTATTTTATTGTCAACTGCTAAAAAGCAGTTCAATTACAACTATTGTCAACACGTTTCATAAAAAAATTGTCAGTTAATACAAATTTGTCACTTTTTACTTCCTTCTATCCAGCCCTTGGCGGCTCATTTTTATTTTTCAAGTAATGTCCAATTTGACCGAAACTAACCGAGCCGAAGCCGAGAAAGTTCTCTAGTTGTTTAAAAAAATTTTTTTTCTAAACAGGCTGAATCCTAGCCGATCCGAACCCAACAAATTCGGGACCACTGCAAGTTGTTTTAAATTATATTCGAATCCCCAACCGAGAATTCTTTAAGTTCCTTAAGTTGCTTTAATATTTGTTTTAAATATAGGCCTAGTTTTTGAATAAATAAAATATATATATATATAGGTTAATGTAACCTTCATATTTCTTCTATATTTTCGTTATTTTTATATATATCTGAATCAAATTGTCTTTGCCACCTCTATTTTTAGCTAACAAAAAGAACGGAGAGAGAAAAAAACGAAAAAGTTACCTTTCATAAAAAAAAATAATCGACATATTTAATTCAGGCTTATTTTCATTTATTTAATTTATAAATATTTTAATTAAATATTATATTACCAAATAAACAAAGCATTATTGCAAATATTATTAATAGATCATTTTTTTAAATAAGCCTTATATGATATAACTTTAATATTATTTCCTTTTAATCAATTCGTTGTGAATATATTCTAGGTTAGGCTTATACGACACAGCTTTTAATCACCTGTCAGAATTTTTTTTACAAATGTCAACAAAAAAAAAATTGTCCCGACAATTCTCGTTTCAAAAACAAAAAGTGACAAATTATTCGTGACAAATTGTCAAAATTCACCTATCAGCCTAGAAATTTTATGAAACCAAAAAGTGACAAATTGTCATGACAATTTTACAAAAATGTCATTTTTTTACTTGACAATTAAGTCAAGAGCGGATTTTTATGAAACAGGTATTCGACAAATTGACAAATTGTCACCTGTCACCTGTCATTGTCAGCTTTATGAAATAGGGCCCAGGGCCCTATTTCATAAAGACTGACAATGCAACAATTGTCAAAAATTGACATAAATTGTCAAGCTTACATTATGATTTTAGTCGCTCTGGCCCTATTTCTATCTCAATAATTTTGTTGAAATTATTAGAACTGTCAAGAGGAATTCCTTTGATCACTTTTCACTTTTGTATCTTATTTTTGTTAAAAATTCAATAGAAAATAAAACTTTGTTTACTCATTATAATATGAAATCGTAGTTTTTTTTTTTTTTTTTTTTTAATTTAATATCAATGGCTACAGGCAGGCTTTGTAGAATCGTTAAGTTCCATTGTTTTTTTTTATTGAAATTCCCAATAGCTTGTTCGCAAAAAAATAAAAACCGAAACTTAATGGCTCTGTATGCAATTTGATTTCAAATTATTCCCAATTAACGGTGTTTAAATTAAAAAAAAAATGAAATATTGAAAAGTAAAATGAGAGAAAAGGTTATAAAAATAAATTACCAATATGAATGGGATATTTAATCTCTTGCTCTTCCACAAAAATGTTCAATTCTTCTTTGATATCAAACATCTCTCTTGATTTTATTAATTATTGAAAGTTAAACGTATTATATTAATAAAAAAATAAATCTGAGAATAATGGCTTTGACAGCTTCAACCGAGTAAAAACTTCCACTAGAGCTACAGATGGCTCTAGTAGCGCTGTGGCTCACGGTTTAAAACTTTGCCCACCAACCGTAGATAAAAGGGATTTATTTCATTTCATTTGAAAGATTCCAGCTAATTAATTAACGGTAAAAAATTAATTATTTTTAACACAATGTTTACTAATTTATTTATCTATAAGATATAGAGCGAATTTTTTTAAAATATCTTTTATTTAATGAGATTAATCTAAAAAAAAAATTTATTTTTTCGAAAATCAAAAAAAGGGCTTCTAATATTTGTAGATATTTTAAATAGCTTTAATTTTAAAAAAATTTGAGGTCGATAGCTTTAAAATTGTGGCCGCTGGAACCTCCCAAAATTATCACCCCGAGGCGATTCCTTGAATCACGAATTAGAATTTAATGAAAATGATTAATTGTTTTATAATATTCAAATATATATTTTATAGAAGAGTATCTTAATTGCTTCGCTTTAATTTTGAATTAATTAGTGTAATTACGTGAATAATGGAATAATATAATTAAATATTAAAACTAAAAAAAATAATTATTCGTTCTCGATTTATTGTTATAAGAGGAATATGAATAAGTTTAAGTTAATAGCGCTTTATAGATTGAAATTATTTAATTAAAAGAATTAACACTTTACTAATTGGGTCACGGTAATGATTGAGATAAAAGGGAAGGGATGGGACTAATTTGGTACCGTTGGAGAAGAGTTGTAGGGACATTATTCCCTGAGGGACACTGGTCTGTACCATGGAGTCCGGAAGATGATTGTCGTTGTCGTGTGTGGAGACGCCAGGAAAACACGACGATGCGACCAGGTATTTCTTAGGTGAGTAGTAGTAATGTGATGATTGTTTTAATATATTCAAAGGATAATTAATTGCAGTAATTATTTGTTTTTAGGTACGCACAAATTAGAATTGTTGATTGTTAAAGAGTTGAGTTGCGTCTGCTCGTGGCGTCGCTTGCCTCCGCCGAGAGGAGTGCGCGAGCGCCTGCCACTTCCTGGAGTGCGGAAGAAGATTCATTTATTTAATTTGACATCGATTAATGATTTGATTGGATTTTCACTGTACAGGAGGTACTGGAATATTCACACTTGAACAGTTTGGTGTCTTGTTATGGGCAATTATTGCTTTCAATTCCTTTCTTGTTTCAGATAGCTGGTGGGGGTTTCTTTCTTTCCACTTCACTAGGGGAACACTTGGGTCGTGCGCATTTGGGATAAGGTTTGTGGCCTTGATCGGCATATACTATTTGGAGTTAAATTTCAAATTAAATAAGCTTATGTTATAAAATGTAAATAAATAAAATAATTATAAAATTGCAGATATTTGATAATAATTAGAACATGTTTAATATTTTTAAAGTTAAATAAAAGAGAAAATATTTATATAAGATTTCTACTCATTCATTTCATAATAAGATAACTTTTTAATTAATGCTTAGTATCATCCAATGTTTACATTACAACATATCGCATTTATATGGTTTTTCACCAGTGTGTATATAAATATGAGATGAAAGATTCCATTTTTGAGCAAATTGCTTATTGCATATATGACATTTAAAAGGTTTTTCACCTGTATGAATACGCATATGAGTTGAAAGATTAGGTTTTTGATTAAATTGTTTATTGCAGAGTTCGCATTTAAAGGGCTTTTCACCTGTGTGTGATAGCTTATGGCTTGAGAGAGAAGATTGGTAAGAAAATTGTTTTTTACACAAATCACATTCAAAGGGCTTTTCACCTGTGTGCTTACGATTATGTGTTTTGAGTTGAGATTTCTGAGCAAATTGTTTTTCACAAATTTCGCATTTAAAGGGCTTTTCACCTGTGTGCTTGCTTAAATGTTGTTTTAGATATGAGGGATAAGCAAAGTGTTTATTACAGTAATTACAGGAATACACTATTTTGTCTTTCGAGTTTGTATTGTGCTGTGGATCATCTGTTTTAACGCTGTTCTCATTTTCCAAAGATTTTATCTTCTGATTTTCCGTAAAATTGAATATCCTATCTTTGCTATTTGTCCTCGAATGGAAAGGTTCTCCTGAAAAAATTCAAAAAAAAAAAAAAATATACATTTTGTTTATTTAGAATTGAATGTTTTAAGGGGATATAGAAGATAAAACGGATAGCGTTAATATCGTGCATTCTTTAGTGAAACGCAGAGTTAGTTTCAAATTTGCTAAAAAATTATTTTTTGGTTTAAAAAGATTTAATATTTTCCTTATAGACTCATAACAAAATACAATATTTATATTTTAAAAAAAAATTCTAATTCAGTCAATCTTTGCAGAACAAAATAGAGAATGAGCGGACAAAATATACTTCAAATTGAAAAACTTATTGGAAGAGAGAAGTAGTAGTAGTATTATATTTTTTGGCCTCCAACCGTCGGTAATTTAGCCACGGGGAAGAGAGAATTACACCGATTGGAAATTTGCAATGAAAGCACTACTTCAATTGGATGATCTTTGGTACGTTGTAGAAAAAGGAGCCCAAGCTAATACTCTTACAAAAGATAAGAATGCTTTATCAAAAATCTGGGTGTGACTGGCGCACAGCACACAACTTTCTCTTACCTTCGGTAATCGAAAGTTGTGTACTGTGCGTGTCACACCAGATTTTTTTGTGTCGACATATATTTAGTTCCCGGCAGTAGGGAATATTTGAATTCACAATCAGATGTAAAATGTATATGTATGGGAAAAATATTTATATTTTGTTACCATGGCAACCATTTCTCCTATCTTTCCTATGAGGCACAAGAGTAAAGTGGTCTTCAAACAATTTTGAGGGCAAAACGAGAATATACATTTGAAAGAGCATCTAAAAATAATTGATTTTTTGAATTTTAATCAAAATCGTTAGAGCGAATTTTGAGAAAATCGAAAAAAACTGAAAAAGTACATCAGTAAAGTACTAGTACTCTTTGGCCGATTTTGATTAAAAGCTTATTTTTCCGGTCCCGGGGGTGTTTAACTTAAATATAAAATTTCAGCCTCATAGCTCAATTCCTTCATGCTTAAAAGTGAACACAGACACACACACACACAGACACACACACAGACAGACAGACAGACAGACCATGTCGCGAAAACCACTTTTTTGGATTCAGGGGACCTCAAAACGTGAAGATCCATCAAAATCTCGACATCGAATTTTTGACATGAATCCAATACTTTCTCTCTATATATATATTAACATATATATATAGAGGTAAGAAGAAAAGTAAAAATCATTTTATCGAGAGATAAATTAAACTATTCTCATATAAAAAAAATATGCGAAAACTGCAAAAGAAGGGTAGAGCAGCTTGAAAAATGCCTTTGAAGCCTCCGGACTCACAATTTTCAAAAGATTTAGTCACTACTAGATTAGAAAACTGTAAATCATTTGAAGATTATTGTGATCAAATTATCTCCACAGCACTCTTCTTGCAACACCGTTTTGTTGAGGATTATATCTTACTGTCTTTTGATGCATAATACCAGATTTCTTCAAATTTTCTGTTTACAAATTCTGTTCCGTTATCAGATCTAATAATTATAATTTTCTTTTCAGTTTGTCTTTCAACCATTCGTTTAAATTCTTTAAAAGTTTCAGCAACTTCATCTTTTTGGCTAAAAAAATAGGTGTTGGCTGTGTCTTCTACACAGCCGGTGGCTTTTTAACGTGACAACGTCTTTTGCTTGACTTCAAAAAAAATTTTTCACTCTTACCTATATTGAAATATAAAGAGAGAAAGTATTGTTTTTTTTTTTTTTTACTAGTAGTTTGTTTTCATAAATAAACATGTTCAAACATTTTCATTGAAACAATATATGACAGGTGTGGCTTTTTTTTATCCATTAAGGGCGACTTATGCTTAAAAAATGAGGTTTTTCGAGAAAAAACTAATTTTGGAGTTAATCACTCGGGATTTTTTTATTTATTCTATTAGAGGTTATCTTTTCTGCACCAAATGACATCCCATTTAGTCAGATCTGATTAGCCGTTCGGAATCTACAGGGGTTTAAATTTTCGAAAAACGAAATCCCGCCGAGTGCTCTCATGCGGTAAAATGACGTCATATCAAAAAAAGAAAAAAACACCCCGGGGTATTGAACCACTCTTTCTAAAACTATATTTAGATTTAATGTAGCTTTTATGGTGAAGTCGCTATGCGTTGCACAAGTAGGGCTATTTTTCGATATTTTTTTGCCTAAAAATGAGGTTTTTCGAGAAAAAACTAATTTTGGAGTTAATCACTCGGGATTTTTTTATTTATTCTATTAGAGGTTATCTTTCTGCACCAAATGACATCTCATTTAGTCAGATCTGATTAGCCGTTCGGAATCTACAGGGGTTTAAATTTTCGAAAAACGAAATCCCGCCGAGTGCTCTCATGCGGTAAAATGATGTCATATCAAAAAAAAAGAAAAAAACACCCCGGGGTATTGAACCACTCTTTCTAAAACTACATTTAGATTTAATGTAGCTTTTATGGTGAAGTCGCTATGCGTTGCACAAGTAGGGCTATTTTTCGATATTTTTTTGCCTAAAAAATGAGGTTTTTCGAGAAAAAAACTAATTTTCGAGTTAATTACTCGGGATTTTTTTATTTATTCTATTAGAGGTTTCCTTTCTGCACCAAATGACATCCCATTTAGTCTGATCTGATTAGCCGTTCAGAATCTACAGGGGTTTAAACTTTCAAATTAGAATTTACCGCAGCGCGGTAAAATTAAATGATAGGAAAAAAATAAATGGTGAAATCTTTAGCTGAAAACTCATTCTTTCTAACCATATATTTCCCATAATTATACCTCTTAAGACAGAGGAGTTATTCAAGCTGATAAACTTTTTCGTGCATGCCCCTCTAACATGATTTGTAAGACGTTGTCACGTCAAAATAAATAAATACTCTTCTTGAAAAATCATCAATTAAAATCATAGAATATTGACTTCCTCCTATCGAAGTAGTCTCCATTGGGCCACACAAATCTATGTGAACTAATTCTAAAATTTGTTTTGATTGCCGATTACTTCGGCCAAATGGTAATCTATTGTTTTCCTGAATACATATTTCACAAGGTTCATTTGTTTTAAATTAAAATTTACAGTTAGGTCGAGGGTCCGTGGGCCTGGTGCAATGGACAGGACGCCTATGCCCCGGAAAGGCTGGAGATCCTGAATTCGATTCCCGGGGGCCATGGGATGTTTGGCCTCGCCAATAAAAAAAAAACACTCACAGTCTTGTTAAAAATTAAAATTTACACCTGAACACTTTTGAATAATTCCCATATTTTTCCTAATCTGCGATGCCACAACAATTGATTTTTCTAAATTGAATAGACAGTTTCGACTTCTTTATCAATATTCATTTTATAAATTCTATTTATTTCTTCAGAGTTAAAAAGAACATAGAACTTCTAGTCCAGAGATTAACAGAGAAGTACGTACCCGAAGTGGAAGGATCACACATCCTCCCAGAAAATTAAACCTCTAAAGGGAGGGAGATGTGTGACACGGCACGGCGAGTTGGAGCCTTAAGAGTAGATTGTTGAGGGATTTGTATTATTGTTCTTAGAAATAAATAAACATTATATCTCGAGTCCTCGTCTATTTCTTTGGCTTACTTTACCCCCAGGTCACTACAAATAGTTTAATTTATCTATCGATAAAATGATTTTTGATAAAGCATTCTTATCTTTTGTAAGAGTATTAGCTTCCGCTCCTTTTTCTACAACGTACCAAAGATCATCCAATTGAAGTAGTGCTTTCATTGCAAATTTCCAATTGGTGTAATTCTATTTTCCAATAAGTTTTTCAATTTGAAGTATATTTTGTCCGCTCATTTTCTATTTTGTTCTACCATAAAATTAAATTTCTTTATTGTGCAGTAAGGCCCATAACCTTTTAGACTATGTTCTATATATATATATAAATACAAAGGAAGCACCAAAATGAGCAAAACGCAATATTTATTTATGTATCGCAAACATTTACAATTATAAACAATAACACACGTCATCATCACGTCATCAATCTCATCAGAAATAAATAGTGAAGGGGTTTAAATGGCCTTAGATGCCGAAAAATACCTTAAACAAATCCACATTGCATTTACGAGGCCAATCAGATCAGAGATGGGGAAAACATGCTTAGAACCTAAGGACAATAAATAACTGCATGGGACGAACGGAGTAACAATCTATTTATATAATTTTCTTTTGATTCTTGGACTGAGAGAAGATGATTGATTATTCGGTATTTGACGTTTTGATTCTTTCTCTTTTTAATTTATTAATATGTTAACTTATAGAAAATAATAAAGATTTTACCTTTTGTATACTCATTCTCAAATTTAGCCAAACAATTTATTTTGTTTACTAAACATTTTTTGCTATGTTTGTGTAGAAAATATAAATTTATAAAATTCGTTCTGCATATAATGCACGGGTAAACTGGTCCTGAAAAAAAAGAAAACAAGTTACAGGGATTCTAAGGATTTTATTCATTTCTGTATCCTTAATCACTTTTATGCTATGTGATACAGCAAGGAATAATGTCTTTTAATATCCCAAGACCTCGGACAGGTGATCCCTCTGAGAAACCAGAGTGTAGAACGTTGGAACAAGAACATTTAAATATATAAGCTTATATTTATATGAAAAGTAAAATGAGAGAAAAGGTTATAGAAATAAATTATACCAATATGAATGGGATATTTAACCTCCTCTTGCTCCTCTTCGGAAATGTTCAATTCCTCTTTAATATCAAACATCTCTCTCTCGATTTATAAATATTTAAAGGTAAACTTGAAAATTAAAAAATAAATCTGAGAAAATTCTAATCAGGAAACAAATTCTTATGAAAAGGAATATACAGATCAGGGAATCAGAGTTCCAAGGTGACAGCTCCAGGGGGGGGACAGGTCAATGGAGCATGAAGGATTTCAAATAGGTAGTCATAGTCCCTTTGAAGATTTTCGGTACTCGATTTTGATTGGTTTGATGTCTGGAGTCTCCCTCCACCACTCGAGAAAAGCAATGTTTTTATTTGTATGTGATTCATTTCTTGGCATTTATTCTTTGCATATATAGAGTTTTGCACCCCTATTTATGTTATTGACTTATTATTTTAACAATATAACAATGAGATTTTAGCGCAATTATTATGTAATAAGAAGTAAAAAAAGGAAATAAGTAAGATGTGACATAACCTCGAACTGTCATTTCATTCGTAAGTATTTTGACTTTTTTATTTAATTGAAGCTAATAGGCATTTATTAAATTAAACTTTTATTAAATTAGGTCTCTTAAAAGGAATCAAACATCAGAAAATTAATTTTAAGTTGTAAAGTAAAATGTCCGAAAAGTGGAATCTGACAAATCCCACTTCCTTACTATTACAATGCACAAGAGATCTAAAAAAATATTATCCAGGTATGTACAAAATAAAAATATTTACAAAATAAAAATATTTATTCACATTTCAGGAGCTACTTTAATGTATGAGGGATAAATGAGGATAAATATATAAATTGAAACCTTTTTGTCAGGGTCACAAATGAAGAATGAAAATTTAAAATTTAACCAAAAAAAAAATTTAATTAAAAAAGGGAATGGAAAAAAATTTTTTTTTTTTTTAATAATTTATATAAAAAAAATGGTGTAAAAAAACTCCCCCCCCCACCTTTTTTTTTTTTTTTTTTTTAAACACACACACCCCCTTCTCTCCCCCCCCCCCCCCCCCCCCACCCCCACCCACTCACTCTTTCTGCCTCTGAGGCCATATAAGACTTTTTACGATATCCGTTATTGATAAATATTCATATATGGGGTCCAGGCATTCTTATTTAAGCCATTTGGTATCCAAAATGGCTTAAATAAAATCATCGGACTGCCTGGGGTCCGAACCCGCGACGTTTGGTATATGAGGTTAGCACGCTAACTTCTACGCCATGCCCTGAGGGCTGCACACATCTTAAATTACAGTAAATTGTATTTTATTAGAAAGCATTATTAAAATGTTTTTTTTTTTTTATCTTTCCCTTAATAGCCTGCCTTCCTATCTTTTGTGAATTTTATATATTATTTAATTTAATATTATATTAATTACTCTAAATATAATCATAGTTTTTTTATATAGTAATGTAATATCAATAAAAAAAAAATTATAATAACAATAAAGATTATATAATAATATGTAGTTTACTTTATTATATTTATTTAAATTTATAAAATTCTCTCCTTTTTTGAACTCAAACTAACCTGCTAAATATATATTTTTTAAGTTTTTTAGGAGAAACTTAAAGTGCGCGTCTCGAAAAGCCGTTAGAAGACGATTCACTACCGAGTTACTCTAGGCGGCAAGAGATGGCGTTAGCTTTTCCCATAGGAATACAAGGGATTTATTCCATTTCATTTTAAAGATTCCAGCTAATTAATTAAGAGTAAAAAATTAATGATTTTTCAACACAACGTTTACTAATTGAATTATCTATAAGATATAGAACGAATTTTTTAAAAATATCTTTTCTTTAATGCGATTAATCTAAAAAAAATTTTATTTTTTCTAAAATCAAAAAAAGGGCTTCTATAAGTTGTAGATATTTTAAATTGCTTTAATTTAAAAAAAAAAATTGAGGTATTTATATTTTCTTATCGATTGGGGGAGGGGGGGGGGGGGTAATTACCCCCCTTGTATCCGCCTTTGCAACAAACACAAAAAAAAAAACAATTTTTTTAGTTAAATTAATAATTTCTTCTATATAAAATATTATTTTAAGTGCCGTAATTTCAACTTTTCCTGGAAGCAGGGGAGGGGGAAGCTGAGTTTTTTAATTCCTCATATAATTAATTAGTAAAAATAAGTATCTTTGTATGAATCTAAAGAGTCTCTATACCACCATGAATATGTATGGTGTTAATTCAAATTATATCCCACAGGGCCGGAGCTACAAGATTTGTTAGGGGGGGGGGGCAAAATTAAATTTCCCGCCCCCTTCTTAAAATTTTCTGTACAAAATTCATATTATTTTACCTTTTTTTTAGTAAATCTTTCTTTAATTGCCGCCCCCTGATATCTGCCCCCCCCTCCCCCTAGATCCGGCCCTGATATCCCATTTTAATTTTTATTATAACTTAATATATAATTTGAAGAATATAAGTTTCATGTCATATTTCTGCTGATAAGTGAGGATTTAAGCAATTATAATTGCTTATATTTTAGGGCATATGGTAGAATCAGGAAATCATGTAACTTCATGTGGTACCGGTAGATGGCTACGGTCAGGGGCCGGTTGGGTTTGAGGTGAGTATCTACGTGCATAGAAGCACCTCGAGTAAATAAACGGGGATCCTGATAAGAATTTCAAATAAATAAATAAATGGTGTATTCGTCAAAAATGAAAATATGTAAAAGTTGTTAACAATTTATTAATATATATATATATATGAATATTCAAAATTTTCTCTCCATTCGTTCAATAAAATTTTGCCTCCAACTGGACAATTTTGATTAGTCGCGTTTGATTTAAAAAAATAAATATTCGCATAATCAAAAGCGATCGATGAGGACTTGTGATAAAAAAAATTGAGCAACTATAGTTCAAGTACAATAATATCACAGCTGCATATTGAAGCGCACAAACAATCGATAAATATACAAAATATAGGAATTCAAAAGTTGAGTCGATATCGACACCGTGTGTGCATACAACACGTTTAATCAACAACTAAATGTTATATGTTGTTTAAAATATATAATGCAACAAAATATTTATAAATTATGTAGTTTATTGTTATGTATATAATAAATGCTTAGTGTTTGCTATTATTTTTATTATTATAATTTATTGATTCTATTATCGTTGCCTCACCTTTTTCAAGGCTTACGGCTACATTTACATATAATATTTACAAATTTGAACATGTTTCATATTTTACTTTCTTATTTCTTTATAAGTCTTGTAAAACCGCATAACCTTCTCTTCAGTCCTGTCTCCCCTCAGCCACTTCCACAGATCATCCTCCCCCCTTCCTTTCCCCTCTCCACTTCCTCAAGTCCTCGTCAAGCGCTGTCTCCACTTCCCTGCAGCCCCAGACGTGTTCTATCGATTCCTCTTCTTTTTGGCATCCCTTACACCTCCTGTCCTCGCCGTAGTTCACGTCCCTCATCGTACTCCCGCATCTCAGCCTCGCCCATGTTGTTCTTTCTTGCCATCCTGCACTCTCCAAATATCTCTCCCTTCCCCATGTCTTCTTTATCTTCTTGTAGTAGTTACAATATTTCGAGTTGTCTATTTTACTCCACGTTCCCTGCACCTCTTGCTCCAGTCTTTTCCTCAAGGTTCTTTCTAAGCCTTTTTCAACCTCCTCTCGATCTCCCAATTTCAGCTTCTTCATCACTACTCCCTCTCCTGCATCTTCCACTGCCTTTTTCAGTTGCCTTCCCCACCTCGTCGATTTGTTGTTCTCTATATCTTTCATCATCTGCCTCCAGCATTCCTTTGTCCACCTTCCTTCTTCCATCTCTCTCATTGTCATGATGTACTTCATTACTTTCTTGGTTGATACGTTCACCAGCTTAAATCTTGCCGTTTCACTTCTCCATATGTAGTCTGGAGTGTTCTTTCTCAGTCCCAATATTGCCTTGAAGAACCTTCCTTGTACCCTTTCCAGCTCCTTCCATTCGTTCAAACCCCAGATCTCTGCTCCGTACATCATTGTTGACTGTACCAGGGCTGTGTATATTCTCTCTATTTTTGCCCACCTTGTACAGTTGATCCTCCTCATTATTCCCCATACTACATTCACTATCTTCTCCGCCTTCTCTGCCATTCTCTCCACGTGTTTCTGGTGTGAATTCATCTTCGTGAACGTAAATCCCAGGTACTTTATTTCCCCTACTTCCTCTATCTTTTCTCCGCCTATTTCCCAGTCTTTTTGTTCCTTCTTTTTTCTTCCCTTCTTCCCAAACTCAATTGCTTTCGTTTTCCTCTTGTTTATTGTCATTTTGTTCTTCTTCGTATATCTCTGCAAAGTCGTCAGCATTTCTTGGAGCCCCTCCCTGTAGTCTGCCAACAGCACCACATCGTCCGCGTATTTCAGGCAATACAGCTTTCTCCCATTTATCACCGTACCTCCCTCCATCCTCCGTTCCAACCATTCGTCTATATCCTCTACAAATATATTAAAGAGTATTGGGCTCAGGGGGCAGCCCTGCCTTACCCCTTTTCTTGTCCAGAATTCTTGAGTTGTCCCCTCCTCCCCTCTTACTCTGTTCTTTGTTTCTCTGTAGATGTTTCTAATCATTCTTTTCATCCTGCCGTCTATTCCCACTTTCTCTACTTTTTCCATTAAAATGTCTCTGTCCACTCCGTCAAAGGCGGCCTCAAAGTCCACGAAGGCCGCGCATATTCTCCCCTTCTCTTCTAACTTCTTCTCGATTATTGCATTCAGGAGGAATATGTGGTCCCTCGTTCCGTACCCCTTCCTAAATCCTGCCTGTGTTCTTCCTAGTTTGTCTTCGGCTTCTAGCCAATTTCTTATTCGCTTCGCCATTATTCCCGTCATAATCTTGTAGCTGGTATTGAGCAGGGTCACTCCCCTATAGTTCTTTGCCTCTTCTTCCCTTCCTGCCTTCCAAATTGGGCATATTGTGCCCTCTCTCCAACTTTCTGGGATGTCTCCACTTTTCCATATCTCATTTAATCCCTTTCTTATTTGCTCTAGCCCCTCCCCCTTCAGATTTTTATAAAACTCGTTTATTGTTCTGTCTGGCCCCGCTGCTTTCCTCCTCTTCAGTCTTCTCAGTTCCTCTTCGATCTCCTCCTTACTCAGTTCCCCATTCAGGTAGCTATCCTCTTCTTCTTCGGTGCCTCTTCTCTCCCCCTCTCTCCCCCCTTCGTCCTCCTTCTTCGTATCCTCTCCCCCTAGCAGCCCCTTGAAGTGCACTCTCCATTCCTCATTTGTTATTCCATTTCTAATTCTTCTTTTCTTTCTTCTAAACCCATTTATAATCTTCCAGAACTCCTTCTCATCTTTTAAGTCTTTTATATCGTCCCATATCTTCTCCATTTCTTCTTTCTTCTTTTTCCTCTGTTTTTTCCTCAGTTCTCTTCTCGATTCTATATATTTTCCTCTGTCCTCTTCTCTCCCAAATTTTCTGTACTTCCTCAGCATTCTCTTCAGCGTCTTCTTTTCTTCTATGTATCTTCTGTTTTCTCTGTTTACTCTCTCTTTCCTCACCATATTCATTCTCTTGGCCGCTCCAATCATTATTTCATTCATCTTTTCGATCTTCTCGAAACCCTCCATTTCGTCCCATGTCTCTTTTCTGCATCTCTCGTTCACCTCTTTTTGGAATTTTTCCCTCTTCTTTTCCACCCATATCCAACCCTTTTCTTCTTTCCTTACTCCCTCTTCTCTTTTCCCCGCTTTCTTTCCCTCCATGGTGATTTCTATCGGCATGTGGTCAGATTCTATTCTTTCTTTCACTTCCATTCTGCTCAAACTTTTCCCTCTCACATTCTCTCTCACCATGACGTAATCTATGGTTGTGGCTCCCCTCGCTCCCACATACGTCAGTTTTCCTCCCTGGTCTCCTTTTATTCTTCCATTTTGTATTTCCAGGTCATTCTCTCTACAAAATTTCATTAATTCTTTTCCCTCCTGATTCATCTCCTTATCTTCTGACTTTTTTCTTGTTCCCATCCCTTCTTCATCTCCTACCCTTGCATTCATGTCCCCCACCATCACGATCTCGTTATCCTTCTCTCTCGCCTCTTTCAGCACTCCTTCCAATTGTTTTTCCATTTTCCTGATCCCTTCGCTGCAATATGTCGTTATAAGGGTTCCTTCTTTCTCGCCATTCCTAAATTCCATGTATAGTCCATAATCCCACTCTTTCATTTCTCCCGACTGCAGTGTTCCCTTTTTTACACCCAGCAGTTGTCCCCCCTTTGCCCTGCCTCTCTTCTTTTCTCTTATCGCCGGCTTTGTTCTTATCTTGTAGTTTCCCCCCAATTTGTTGATCATTCCGTCTTCTTTCCCTCTTTCTACCCATGTCTCTGACAGCGCCACCACCTCGAATTCTCTTATGTACTCCCAAAAGCTCGGTTCTTTGTTGTACACTCCCGCAACATTCCATACCAGCCACTTTCTCTCTTCTTCCTCCCTCCTTGTCCTCACTTCTCTCTTCAGTTTTTTGGCTCTTCTCCTCTCGTTTCCCTCAGTATCTCCTCTCCCTCCTCCCAGCCAGCTTCATACTCTTTCCCTCCTATTATCATCTTGTCTTCTTTCCATCTTATTTCCCTGCCTGTCACTCCCTTTGCCTTTGCCAGTCTCAGTAACTTTCTTCTTACTTCTCTCACCTCCGGTGGCATATCATCATCCAGGAATATCACGGTTCCTCTCAATCTCGCCCTTTTCCTCATTATTTTGCTTTTCCCTGATTCCGTCTCGCACTTCACCAAGATTGGTCTGTTTTTTCCCTCCATTTTTTTCCCCAGTCTTGCTATCTCCGATATCTTTATCCCGTTCACTTCTAATTTTTCTTCTATTATCTTCTTCGTTATCTCTTCCGTTTCTTGTTGTTTTTCCTCTCCCTGTTCCTCCACTCCCTTTATTATTATGTTCTTTCTTCTTTCCTTCATTTCTAGTCTCCTTATTCTGTCTTCCATTTCTCCAACCTTTCCCCTCCAGTATTGAATTTCTCTTGCCATTTCCATTCTCACATTTCTCTCTTCTTCCATAAATTTTCTCATCTCCCTCAGCTCCTTTCTATTCTCTTCCATTGTTTGGATCACCTGTCTCATCAGTTCCTTTTGCGATTCGTCCTCCTTCAGTTTCTTTTCCACTTGCCCCTCTTCCTCCCTAAGTGGTGGCGAATGTTGCATCTGTCCCGACCTGGACCTGTTGCACACCGCCTCTCTTTCCAAAAAATTATCCATCCTTTGCTGTCCCTGGCCGCCTCCTCTTCCGCTCCCTGTCGTGAACCAGCTTCTCCCCTGCGGGCCTCTGCCGGCTGCCTGACTTCCCGGCGGCGTTTTCTGCGTGGGCGCTGGTTTTTTACCGCTACTCCCTTGCGCACTCCCTTTCTGTATCAGCTGCGCCGTGGCTTGATTTTTGCCGTTACTTTCTCGCGCACCTGTCCCCTCCCTCCTTTCCCCACCAGGCTCTGCCTCCTCCCTATGTTCTTTCTCCTCCATGCGTACCTTTAATTTTTTTACTTTCCTCTCCTTATGTGGCCCCTTCGCTACCTTCTTTCTTTGTCTTCTTTTCTTCAATTCTTGTTTTCCTCAATTGTTGCACCTCCGGTCCACTTACGTCACTTTTTAGGGCTTCTCTTCCTGCACACACTGGTTTTCTTCTTTTCCTTCTGTCTTCACTTTTATCGCTTTTCTACTCTGTTTTCTCACGAGCTCGCTAGTACACAACCTTCTCCTACACGTTCTTTACTCAGAATCTAGTGTTTGCTATTATTGTATTATGAATTACTTTGGTGTCAGGCCACAGGTTGAGAAACACTTGACTACTCTGTCCGAAAAAAATCGGAGATCATAAGCTTAGCTAGAAATTTATAATGAAGCCATATAATTTCCCCTTCACTCCCAAGGTTGGTGCATAATTATCCGGTATTTATATCGGCGCGTTTTTCATCAGTGAAAAGTAGCGTTTTGTCTATTATTTTTGTATGAAAATAAACTTCTCTATTGTTTCAGAAAAATGCGTGTCGAAAACCATTGTCATATTCACCATATTATGCTCTACCACTTCGAGAAAGGATGGAAAGCACAGCACAGTCATTTCGCGATCTCAACGAACTTTTTGAAGAGGTCGGCCATCAGATTTCGACGATCAGGCAGCCGTGGAAGAGGACGAGAGCCTGACAACAGGAATGCTGGCTGAAGACTTCAATCAATCCACGGTCGTTCGACGCCTCAAAAAGTTCACCGAGTTACTGCAGCGAAACGAACACGAACAAACACCATTTTTGAAGAATCTTGTCACTGGGGATGAGTCACGGCTTCTCTTCAAAAACATCAAAAGAAAGAAGGTTTGCGTTGCGCCAGGTGTCCGAAACATGTCCACTGTAAGAAGTCTTTGTGGTCTTTGTGGTGTGTGTGGTGGGACAAAAAGTTCGTTGAGATCGCGCAATGACTTGCTGCTTTCCAAGGTCTCTAACACAGACAGACATATCGTCAGCAAAATAAGAAACAGATCTCCGGAAATATTCATGTTACTGTACCAACAAAATTTCCTTCCCATGGGAAGCAAAATAGGATATCTGCAGTGTCAACTGTCAATCGTTGCCGCGGGTTGGCAAAAAGGCCTATATAAAGGCTAGAGAGGCATGAGACAATATTACCATCAGTTTGCTCTGACCAACTAACAAGTAGCTTCATTTGTTGTTACTCTATCACCGCTCATCATACTTTATATTATAACAAATTGTAACGTCGTATATCAGTTCAAATTAAATCTTTTATAAAATTTATAACTTCTTTAAATTATCAAAGCTTTGAGAGGTAGCAGATACAACTCTGTCTGGTGGCGGCAACTACAGCTCAACAAAACCAAGTGCAACAAGTACAACCCACTACAAATATAAATGGAAGGAGGCTGGAGATAAAATCTCATTTTTAACCAATTTTCACTAAATTTATTCTCTACAACTTTCATAAAATTAAATCTAAGAGCTGATATCATTCTTCATTTAAGGGTCTAAATAACTCGAAGCCATATGTCAAATTAGTCTATAATTTGTCAGTGTTTGCCTATGTCTAGTCTGAGTATATTTCTGAGTAAATAGTTTTTTTACACAATTCACATTTAAAGGGTTTTTGACCTATGTACCCGCATATGGCTTGAAAGACTAGATTTCAAATCATATTGTTTATTACATAAATAACATTCAAAGTATTCACCCATATGAATACGCTTATGTTGTGATAGCCGAGATTTCAGGGTAAATTTTTTATTGCATATTTCGCATTTATATGGTTTTTCACCAGTGTGTATATAAATATGAGATGAAAGATTCCATTTTTGAGCAAATTGCTTATTGCATATATGGCATTTGAAAGGTTTTTCACCTGTATGAATACGCATATGTGATGAAAGATAATGTTTTTGATAAAATTGTTTATTGCACAGTTCACATTTAAATGGTGTTTTACCTGTGTGTAATTTCTTATGGGCTAAGAGAGAAGAGGGTAGAGAAAATTGTTTTTTACAGATATCACATACAAAGGGCTTTTCACCTGTGTGCTTACGACTATGTGTTTTGAGGTGAGAATTTTGAGCAAATTGTTTTCCACAAATTTCGCATTTAAAGGGTTTTTCCCCTGTGTGTTTTCTTAAATGATTTTTTAGATGTGAGGGATAAGAAAAGTGTTTATTGCAGTTATTACAAGAATAGATTTTTTTGGAGTTTGGGTTAGTATTGTCTTCTGGATCTTCTTTTTTAACACTGTTCATTTTTTCCAAAGAATTTTTCTTTTGATTTTCCTTTAGTTTTAATATCCTTTCTTTGGCTTTTGTCCACCTATAGAGAGATGATTCTAAAAAAATACAAAAAATAAATATATTACATTCTATTTTTAAGGAAATTACTTTTTTCATACATAACATATAAAAGATTTTTCACCTGAGTGGATGCTGCTACCCATATGATTTAAAAGATAATGTTTTTGAGCAAATTGCTTATTGCATAGATGACATTTAAAGGGCTTTTCACCTGTGTGTTTTCTAAAATGATTTTTTAGATGTGAGGGATAATAAAAGTGTTTATTGCACTTATTACAAGAATACATTTTTTTGGAGTTTGGGTTAGTATTGTCTTGTGGATTGTCCAAAGAGTTTTTCTTTAGAATTTTCTTTAAATTTAATATCCTTTCTTTGGTTTTTGTCCTCCTATACGGATTAGATTCTAAAAAAATTCAAAAAATAAATATAAGTACATTCCATTTTTGAGAAAATTGCTAATTGCATTCATAACATTTAAAAGATTTTTCACCTGAGTGGATGCGGCTACACCTATGTTTTAAAAGACTATCTTTTTGATCGAATTGCTTATTGCATAGATGACATTTAAAAGGTTTTTCATCTGTGTGTAAACTTTTATGTTTTGAAAGATAAACTTTTTGACTAAATTGTTTATTGCACAGTTCACATTTAAATGGGGTTTTAGCTGTGTGTATTTTCTTATGGACTGCGAGATTAGAGGGGTAAGAAAATTGTTTTTTACACAAATCACATTCATAGGGCTTTTCACCTGTGTGCTTACGATTATGTGTTTTGAGTTGAGATTTCTGAGCAAATTGTCTTTGACAAATTTCGCATTTAAAGGGCTTTTCACCTGTGTGCTTGCTTAAATGTTGTTTTAGATATGAGGGATAAGCAAAGTTTTTATTACAGTAATTACAGGAATACACTATTTTCTCTTTCGAGTTTGTATTGTGCTGTGGATCATCTGTTTTAACGCTGTTCTCATTTTCCAAAGATTTTATCTTCTGATTTTCCGTAAAATTGAATATCCTATCTTTGCTATTTGTCCTCGAATGGAAAGGTTCTCCTGAAAAATTTCAAAAAAAAAACCAAAAAATATACATTTTGTTTATTTAGAATTGAATGTTTTAAGGGGATGTAGAAGCTAAAGCGGATAGCGTTAATATCGTGCATTCTTTAGTCAAACGCAGAGTTGGTTTCAAATTTGCTAAAAAATTATTTTTTGGATTAACTAACGAAGAAAGAAGGGGGGGGGGGGGAGAGAATTCAAAAGAGTGACACATAGCGACGGGTAGTTGGTCAAAATAATAAAATGGAAATGCCAAAAAAGCTTTGAGGTCTTTTAGAAGCTCAGAGCTTGATAATTCAGTGTTCAGGAAAATGTAAAATAATAATATCATATCATTATTATTTGAAATTCCTATCGGGATCCCCGTTTATTTTCCCTCAACACCGGTCCCTTCCACAGGACGGGATGTCACAGCAACTCCCTCTCCTCGTATACGAGGAGTACGTCTGTACATCTATACTATTAGATAAAATACAAAGTCGGTCTGTCTGTCTGTTTGTAACGCGTAGACTCCGAAACTACTGGACCGATTTTCATGAAGTTTTTTTTTAATGGGTAGAGAATTTTCTAGGGGTGGTTTTTAGGCTATCATTATATCAAATTAGGGGTAAGGGACCCTTCTTTTTAAAATTTAAAATGATGGTTCTCTAGAGTGTAAATAATTGAAAAATGGTATTCGAGACCTCAAATAGTTTTATTAGCCCCGCCAGCTCTACTCCCCTTACCTCCCCCTCTAAGATTTTCATATTTCATATTTTTATATTAAAGTTCAAAATTATTTTCACTCTGAGGAAGCGTCATTTTAAGTTTATTAAAAAAATGTGAAAAATAAATAAAGGATTTTTTTTGTGGGGGGGGGGGGCGAAGATTCGAAGGAAATTTGAAAATTTAGGGGGAGGAAGAATTATATCCATTTATTATTTATTCTTAAGGTGCGCGTCTCGAAAAACGGTTAGAACACTATAGACTACCGAGTTACTCGAGGCGGCAAGAGATGGCGTTAGTGTTCCCCCATTGGATGACACCAGGGAATAAACGCAACTTGTTCCATTTCATTCTAGACTTTCCAGCTAATTAATTAAAGGCAAAAAATTAATTATTCTTTGACACAATGATTCCTAATTTAATTATCTACAACTTATAGAGCTCCTTTTTTTAAAATATCTTTTTTATTTAATGCGATTAATCTAAAAAAAAAATTTTTTTTTCGAAAATCAAAAAAAGAGCTTCTATAATTTGTAGATATTTTAAATAGCTTTAATTAAAAAAAAATTTGAGGTCGATAGCTTCAAAATTGTGGCCGCAAACTCCCAAAATTAGCACCCCGAGACGCGCACCTTAAGAGAATTTAATTAAACTTAATTTCATTCGAATTGGCTACCAATCATTTGAAATAAACAGTGAAGGGTTCTAAATGGCCGCCTTAGATGCCGAAAAATAGCTTAAACAAATTAAAATGTATATATATATATATATATTTTGCACACTGAATTTTCTTCAGTAGTTCAGTCAAAATTCGAAATTTTACAAAAGTTCTTACATTTTCCTATATTAAATTTTACTTGCAACATTGCATAAAGTGTCTCAACTTTAAGCGCCGTTTTTTCAGACGTCCACATTGCATTTACGAGGCCAGTAACATCGACCAGAATGGGGAAAACATGCTTAGAACCTAAGGACAATAAATAACTGCATGGGACGGACGGAGTAACAATCTATTTATATCATTTTCTATTGATTCTTGGACTGACAAGTAAAGTAACCCAAACATGAAATTCCGATTTCAATGAAACTTTGTACAATTAAACAACTAATATAAATATGCGTTAAACGAGAAAAAATTCGACCAATAAAATAACAGAACTTTTTAAAAAAATTAATTTTTGAATTTTTAAAACAGATAGATTTTCAATTTCAAGTTGTTTTGAAAGGGGTTTTAGCTGGCTGTTTGTTGAGTGAATTGATTGTTGGATTTTGAAACTTTTTCAGCTTGATAATGTTATTGAAGGGGTATAGTCAGATAACAGAAATTAATGGGTTTGGTGTAGGCTATGGGCTAACGGACGGGGGCGCTTGAACAAGGAGAAGGCACTCACGGGAGACTTTGTTTTATTTCAAAATTAAATTATAAAAGAAAATAGATCTCTGTTTGCCCACTTTTGCAACAGTTTTTGAAAACTTTTAAACAAGATAGATTTTTAGCTACAAAGTGTTTTGAATGGTCATTAATACTATTGTTGAGATGCTAGATAGAAACCTAATGCTAATTCTAATCTATTCATTTTAGGCATAATTATCAATTGTATGAAATCACTTGAATTCAATATTGAATATGAGTCTAACTTGGAATTTGAAACACTTTTTTAATGATTTTCACTATTGTACTGATTTTCAGGAATAATTTTTAAAAATTTTTTAAAAATAAACTGTTCATTCATTGGTCGAAATTTTTTCAAATTTATATATAGATTTATCATTTATTTAATTGTGCCAAGTTTCAATGAAATCGGAATTTCATGTTTGGGTTAAATTTACTTTACTTGTGAGAGAAGATGATTGATTATTCGGTATTTGACGTTTTGATTCTTTCTCTTTTTAATTTATTAATATGTTAACTTATAGAAAATAATAAAGATTTTACCTTTTGTATACTCATTCTCAAATTTAATTTTAGCCAAACAATTTATTTTGTTTACTAAACATTTTTTGCTATGTTTGTGTAGAAAATATAAATTTATAAAATTCGTTCTGCATATAATGCACGGGTAAACTGGACCTGAAAAAAAGAAAACATGTTACAGGGATTCTAAGGATTTTATTCATTTCTGTATCCTTAATCACTTTTATGCTGTGTGATAGAGCAAGGAATAATGTCTTATATCTCAAGACCTCGGACAGGTGATCCCTCTGAGAAACCAGAGTGTAGAACGTTGGAACAAGAACATTTAAATATATAAGCTTATATTTATATGAAAAGTAAAATGAGAGAAAAGGTTATAGAAATAAATTATACCAATATGAATGGGATATTTAACCTCCTCTTGCTCCTCTTCGGAAATGTTCAATTCCTCTTTAATATCAAACATCTCTCTCTCGATTTATAAATAGAAAATTAAAAAATAAATCTGAGAAAATTTTAATCAGGAAACAAATTCTTATTCATAGACCTGTCATAGACAATAAATATAGAGATCGATATAACCAGTGCCATTGGCGTAAATAACGCCCCCCCCCCCCCCAGAGGCGCCAGAATTTGAGGACAAAATATTATTTGTTAAATGTTTCGAGTCTATAATTCGGTAGGTAACTAATTTCATAAATATTGGCAAGTTTTTCAGGGAAAATTCACCCTCCCCTCCCTTTATTATTCTAAAACATTTGTGAAGTGAGGAACGAGATTCTTCGATTGTTGAAAAGAAAAGAGAAATTCAATAATGAAAGAGTTGTAGATTTTGTATTCTTGTTTTATGGATTTTATCCAATTAATATTCTAATAAATATTTAATAGTTTTTAATAGCGTGTTCTTTTAAATTTATAACAATTTGGTAGTATGCCAATTTGATCAAGATATATGCAAAAATAACGAAAATTTTTAAAAATCATTTATTATTATTTATTTATACCAGTTTTATTACTTTTTTGGGTTTCCTTCTTTCTCCATTGTAATTTACATATAAAAAATGTTGTGCAGACCTCATCTGATTGGGATAACTGGAGAAATTTATTAAATAGAATAAAAAAAATATTTAATAATTTCAAATAAAATCGTTTATTTTTTTACTTTCTTTTACCTCTATATATATATAGAGAGAGAAAGTATTGGATTCATGTCAAAAATTCGATGTCGAGATTTTGATGGATATACACGTTTTGAGGTCCCCTGAATCCAAAAAAGTGGTTTTCGTGACATGGTCTGTCTGTGTGTCTGAACAAAATATCTCAAGATTGAAAAGAGCTAGGAGGTTGAAATTTTATATTCAAATTAGGCACCCCCCTGGCATGTGGCACGAAGCTTTTGAACAAAATCGACAAAAGAGTACTAGTACTTTACTGATGCACTTTTTCAGTTTTTTTCGACTTTCTCAAAATTCGCTCAAACGATTGTTTTTTAAATTCAAAATTCAATTATTTTTTGAGATTCTCTTTATAATGTATATTCTCATTTTGTCATTGAAATCTTCTGAAGACCACTTTACTCTAGTACTCCATAGAAAAAGATAGGAGAAATGCCATGGTAACAAAATATAAATATTTTCCCATATAAATTTGACATTTTGATTGTACCATACTGTCGGAAACATGTCGACACAAAAAAATCTGGTGTGACAAGCACAGTACACATTCAATTACGTAAGAGAGTAAGAGAAAGTTGTGTGCTGTGCGCCAGTCACACCAGATTTTTATGAAATATGCCCTAAAAAAATTTATATTTAATGTTACTTGCACAATTGACAAAAAAAATTATATATAATCCAATGAAAACAAAAAAAACTTTAATGTTAATTTTCTCAAATCTCGGTAGCTGGCGCTTGACACACTAATGCGTAACAGGGTCCATATAGGGTATATTTTAGATATTGCGTTCCTTATATAGTTTCTCAACTTAAAAAAATATTTTTTTTTTTACTTTATTTCTTGGTATATAGGTCAAAGTTTGGAGATTGGTTCATTCGCTGGTTACGGAAATAGGAGCCTTTGGTTCGAGGAATAAGCCAAGTCAAGGTAAACAAAGTTATGTGGCATTATTTATTTTATTTTATATATACGTATATAAGTTATTTAATTTAAATAAAATTTTTTACTTTATATATATATATATATTGATATATATTTATTGAGTATATACAAAAGAAGAGGTTTATTTATTATTAAATGTTTACACATTAATTTTATAATATATAAAATTTTATTTCTTAATTTTTCTCCGATGTTGGGAAATATTCTCGTGTCCATTTTTGTTGATAATTACTTAAAAGTGGAGTATTTGGTCCAGAGACGCACTGCAATCTGACAAGACCGCATTGGCGACCCTCAACGAGCCATTGATAAGAATTGATATTTGGATTCCATGCGACCCGATTAATTGAGGTAAGTGGATAGAGATCAGGAGTTACGCAACGCATTTCCTCGCAATTGCGAAGCCATCGGAATGTCTCTTCGGGGATCAACTCGAAATTATCAGTTGAAAAGTCGTTGATTAATAAACCATATTTTTTCTCTTTCATTTCTGCATACGTCATCGGCTTACATATTGCAGGTTTGTCTTTCTTTTCTTTCTCTTTTTGTTTATTCTTCATTTTATTTGTAAAAGGTGGCGGATCAAATGATTCTTCAACGCCATCTAGACGAACGATTTCAGAATATCCCAATAAAAAACGTTTGTCACGGAAATTGCGTTCATGGTCAATGAAAACTAAATGGCGTGGGAATCCGATGATGATCTCGCCAGCGAGAGTGCAATTGGCGATCGCATTAAACCAATCGTTATAACTCGCCCACCAACACACCGAATTGTGATTAAAGAACGGTGTCGGCGGGAAACTGAAATTCCTTGGCGAGACAAGCAAAGTGTTCGCCTGGCAGAGGTTGTATCCTTCGTCAAATGTACACACTGAACTAAACCAGTGAGTGAGCCACGCACCGCTCGTCGGAAAGCCTCGCTTTTGGACCCAGAGAGGGCCGGTCGTGTTTTCTAAATCCCAAAAACTCAATGAGAGATCATAACTAGTTGAGAAGAGGAACCGTCCAGCCGCCTGGGGCACGAAATCAAGACTATTTACCACCATAGAATGACCTTGGAATAATAAGAAAGGAAGTCGAATGGAGGAATTGATAAACAACGAATGGGAGGAATTGATTTTCCAAACTGCAATTAATCCATTGCTGAATCCACCAGCAATTAAATCGTGTCCACTTCCTCTATACCAAGAAAGTGAGACGCACTGAGCCTCGGTTGCCTCTGCATCGCCTTGCAATGTCAGTTGTGGTGTCGTTCTGAAAAGTATCCCTGGCGTTTCAGGATGACAAGGCAACGCGAAAATATGAATGAATCCATCGGAACAGGCAGCTGCTAAAAGTCCAAGCCTCTCAGGAGGTTGATACGCCCCGGAAGGACACCAAGCTAACGCATGCACGAGGCCGAATTCGTGTGTCAATCCGTAAGCGAGATGCGGAATAGAGAGAGCGTCGGTCGATGTTAAAGGGCCAATATTCCAGATTTGTATGAGACCAGGGAATGTGAGACAAGGCTTCGCTTGATACGACTCGTCCATTGAGGGATATGTTGCCAAAGCGAGAAATTGGTCTGGATGATTCTCAGAGTGGACAAGGACATCAGAAGGAAGAGGACACCAGGCGAGAGCCCAGATAGGACCTCCAGCAAAAAATGTCGGAATATTATTCTCCAGGCGACTTTCAAAAAGATCAAAATTCGTCCATAAAAGGGTTTGTGTACGGCGATCAGTTATTCGATTCTTCATCACAAGTCTGGATAGTGGGATTGATGTCCGGGTTTTCGGTAGATATTTCTCTCCTTCATTGGCATTCAACGGAAACCATTTTCCTACCTTTAAGGATTCAAACAAAAGAGGTTTAAAATTGTCGATATGGAATTCGATGGTCCATTTAACCGTCGGGATAAAATTAACAGATGACCCAGCCGAAATCATTGGCTCTCGAGCGATAAATCGAACATCTTTCGCCGTGGATTTCGTCTTTTTTTGTAAAAATTTCGCCTCTATATCTAATTCCAATTCATCCTCTGGCTCCTCTTCCTCTTCTTCATCATCCTCTACACTGAAATCTTCCTGTGATTGGAGAACGTTCACTATATAATCCTTATGCGCCTCTTTTATATGTTCGATGATGGCTTCCTTGATTTTGCCAAAGTGTTTACACAAAGAGCATAGAAATCCGTCAGAAAAATGATTGGGGCATGCCGGGAAATGCGCCATCATTTCATCGACGCTCTCAGTAGAGAAGGTGCAACTGTCATTTTTGCATTCCAGCGTCCCGACGGTGTTTATCAAACGTTTCCAGGCGCCTCTCAAATGATCTGTCATCTCTCTTGAGCCTACTTTCTCAATCAACGGCTCAAAATTGAATTTCACATTTTTCCGTGGTTTCTTTTTTACGACTTCTATCCCATCCGATGAGATAAATTCTTGGAGTTTGTTTTTAGCCGTTGACGCCGCTTTTCGATTCGTTTTCTCAAATATACTATCGTCAATTGATTGATTTGTCGACACCGTATGGGCGTTTTTTAGATGAATTTTAAAGCTACTTGGCATAAACAATCGATTGCAGATATTGCACTGTGTTTTGAGGGCGTTTCTCTCGTCAAGCGTTTTAAGGCAAACCGAGACGTGACTGAGATAACCAACGGCGGATTTCTTTTCCAATGGGCATTTGTCACACTTGAACTTCTTCTTGCCCTGTTTCCGGGCTTTCGCTAGCAGAGATAGAACTAACGGTTCATTGCCCATGTCAACTGGCTCTGCGCCTTCTATCCAGCCTAAATAATAATGATTATGCAAATTGTGCTGATTGAATTGGGACTTAGCAATCGATTCTTTGCACTTTCCACATTCAATCAAATTATGATCATTCTCTTCAGGGATTTCTTCTTGAATATTATGTTGATATTTTGATGGTCTCCCTACTCTTCTTTTAACTGGAACAATCTCTTCACTTATTAGCTCTTCTATTTCCTGTTCTTCTTCGTCTTGTTCTAGAGATTCCACTTTTATAAACGGAATTTCAGTGGAAAATGACCCATTTTCTTGTTCTTTATTATTCTCTTTTGATTTTTTCTTTCGACTTTGCTTTGGTTCAATGGTAATTTTATTTATCCGTTTCCTGCCTGACCGCCTAATAGAATCCGTTTCTTCTTCCTTTTCAGTTACGATTGGTGATACTAACGTCGTTTGATTTGAGATTTGTTCCGATTTTCTTTTACGGCCTCGTTTTCTAATTGGCGTTGATTCAGCTGCTGGCTCTGGATTATAATCAAAATCCATCTTGAAAGATATATGAATGCTGAAAAATAAGAATCTATTGTTAATGATAATTATATGCTTCAGCTGCCTTTAATATCTATCTTTCCTTAACTTATATTTCTATTCTAAAGTTTATATGGGCATTTCACATTTTATTCATTGGTTCAAAATTGAGGGTATTTTTAATTTAATAGACAAATAATAGAAAACAAATTCTATTTTGAAATTAAATATGAAAGTTGGAATGCATTAAAGGAAATAAATAAATAAAAAAAATCTGGTATGACTAGTCGCACAGCACACAAATTTCTCTTCGGTTGTGTTCTGTGCATATTATTTATTATTTATTTTAATGGCAGTAGCAATAAAGCTGACAATCCCATTTTGTACAGACGCTCAGACGCTCATTGTTCGCCCTAGTGAACAGTCTCTTGTTGTCGATAAGATAAAGTCCGTTTAAACGTCTCGATGAGGTCGCCGCAGAGTTGGGATTCCTATTTTTTGGCACCGCTCCTCGTAGGTGAGATTTTTTGTGTCATCGACACCGGCAGTATATGAAAATTCAACAAGTCAAAATAAACATGGGAAAATATTTATATTTCTACTCTATCTTTCCTATGAAGTATCAAGAGTAAAGTGTGCTTTAAACAATTTCGGGGGCAAAGTGAGAATATACATTTTATCTAAAAAATAATTGATTTATGTATTTTAGTTAGAGGGAATTTTGAGTAAATCGAATATAACTGAAAAAGTACAAAAGTTTTCGCATGTCGGGAGGGTACCCAACTTAAATATCGAATTTTAATTTAATTCCTTCATGTTTTATTTTGAACAGACAGATCATATTGCGGGAACAATTATTTTGGACTCACGTGTATTTCCATTGAATTTTCGACATAAATGCAATACTTTATTTCTATATATTGATATAAACTAGGTCCGGCAGAATGGTCTGTCTGTCTGTGTGTGTTCAAAATAAAACATGAACGAAATAAGCTGCGAGGTTGAAATTTGATATTTAGGTACCGCACTGAGGCGCGAAAATAAGCAAATCTATCAAAAAAAAAGTCGAACTTTACTGATACACTTTACAGTTTTTTTTTTCCGATTTTATCAAAATTCACTCTCATGAATTTGATTAAAATTCATAAAATCACTTATTTCTTAGATGCTCTTTTAAATGTATATTCTCATTTTGCCCTCGAATTGTTTAAAGCTCACTTTACTCTTGTACTCATAGAAAAGTTGGTGAAAGTCTTGGGGAGAAAATATAAATATTTTCCCATGTTTATAAATTTTACATCTTGTATTCTCATATACTGCCGGAAACTAAATACTGTATATGCCGACACAAAAAATCTGGTGTGATATTCACAGAGCGCAACCGAAGAGAAAGTTGTGACCAGTCATACCAGTTTTTTTTATTTTCAACTTGCAAGGGGGAGTGCATAGCCTTGATAACACCAATTTGAACGAAAATTTTTTTATGTGTAGTACTTGATGAAAAACGAATTCTGCTAAAGCGAGAGAACGCGCTTCTCAACGGTTCGTCTAAAAAAAAAATGTTAAAGATTTTGCCTGCATGCCTTAAGCCGTTACTAACAATAACATCTACAATTGTCGCGATGGCTAGATCGGTAGGGCGCATTCTTTGTAAACAAAAAATCCCGAGTTCGAATCTCTCCTTGTGCAACTATTTTTTTTTTGTTTCAGAATATTTTTTAATATTAATAAATAAATAAAAAGTTTTTTTTTTAATTAATGGCATTTAATTTTCAACATGTTCCATATATATATTTAAAGAAAATTCGAATGCTTTCTGTCAAAAAATAACATAAGGAAATATTTAATATTATACTAGAAATATATTACTATTAATTGGACACATAAAAAAATATTGTCGTAACATGTTCAAAGTTTGGAAAATGAACGACCCAACTGTTTAAATATTATTATAAATTTATTTATGTGTCCAATAGTAATATATTTCTATTATAATATAATATTAAATATTTCCTTATATTATATTTTTGACAGAAAGCATTCGAATTTTCTTTAAATATATATATATGGAACATGTTGAAAATTAAATGCCATTAATTAAAAAAAAACTTTTTATTTATTTATTAATATTAAAAAATATTCTGAAACCAAAAAAAAATAAATAAATTACACAAAAAAAAAAAAAAATAGTTGCACAAGGAGAGATTCGAACTCGGGATTTTTTGTTTACAAAGAATGCGCCCTACCGATCTAGCCATCGCAACATTTGTAAATGTTATTGTTAGTAACGGCTTAAGGCATGCAGGCAAAATCTTTAACATTTTTTTTTAGACGAACCGTTGAGAAGCGCGTTCTCTCGCTTTAGCAGAATTCGTTTTTCATCAAGTACTACACATAAAAAAATTTTCGTTCAAATTGGTGTTATCAAGGCTATGCACTCCCCTTGTTAGAATAGAAATTCAAAAGTGGCTAGAGAGATGTTTTGTTGCCTACAAATCATTTCGTTTCAATAGAACAGTATCAAAACAATGTTTTTAATTAAAGTATATTAAGAGCATAGGGGCGCAACGATGAAATATTTATTTATAAGAGAAGACACTCACGAAAAATAATTTCGCTGGGTATTCACATTTGTTTTATAATATAATCTTTTTTTCCTTTCAGATGTTGCCGTCTCGTACTAATTCACATTCTAAAAAAAAAAGAAGAAAGATATATAAAGGCTTCAAAGATAAATATGTATGAAATGAAGGCCTATTGATGTCATTTTATCTTGGACCGTCAACCATTCAATACCTACAGGCAGATTTTTACTCGGGTTTAAAAATAAGGTAAGAGACCCGACTCGAGTAGTCAGGATTGAAAATTTGACATAATCACTTGAGTATAAATCCATGGGCTTAAGAGATAAGAAGATATCAGATACATTCAAATGAATTTGCTCTCCAGATGCTCACAGACCGAGAGACGGACATTATTTGTGAATTTTATATTCTGGAAAAGTTAACAGATATAAATATATATATATGAGCCGGTTAAAGCACAAGTGGTGCAAGTCCAGTTTCCCTTGTTTTGAGATATAGAAGGCTTAACTTGAATGTTTATATACAAATCAACATTGCACTTTTTAATATTTTATTTATTAAAACTCCAGTAACAGAACTAGGATATACACAATTAGTGAATTAAATAGAACAAATTTTTCTCTACACGGTATCATGCCTAACTCAAAAATATAAAAAAGTGGAGTTACACCACTTGTGCTGTAACGGGCTCATATATATACCTATATTTTAAATTAAATTTCATATTCATTTAACGTGATTAATGTACAAAATTGGAATTGAGTTAAATCTAATATTATATCAGAGGTATATATCTATAGTAATTTTGTTATCATGTAAGCTATCATGCAAGCTTATCGTACACCTTGACTTGTGGCTCAGGGCTAGAGCATTAGCTTCTGGCACCAAAGGTCAAGGGTTCGCATCCCGTCTCATGAGACAAAATTTTTTTTCAATTGGATTAGATATCAACCTAATTGAAATAAAACGAGGCGGGGTCTAAATGGCCTTCGTTGTCAAAAAAGACATTAAATAAATTTAAAAAAAAGCTTATCATTTATCATCTTTCTTTCTTTTATTTATCATTAATATTATTTTTAAATAAACATCTTTTTCCCACACATTCAGTCTTTTCGACAACTTAGGCCATTTAAGACTTTACGATAACCGTTAATTATTAATATATCTATTGGGGGTACAGGCATTTCAATTTAAATAAACATCTACTGAGTAATAACAATAAATATTCGATGAGCCCTTGGGCCTTGGTGTAGTTGGTAGCGTGCTGGCCTGCTATACCAAGGGTCGCGGGTTCGCAACCCGTTTCAGGCGACAAAATTTATTTCAATTTAATTGGCTACCAATAAATTGAAATAAATAGACAGGGTCTAAATGGCCTTCGTTATCAAAAAGGCCCTTAATTAAAAAAAAAAAAAAATATTCGATGAAAACAATAAAAAAAAAAAAGGTAAATATTTTTTAAATTTAAAAAGTCAAGTGTCAAGATCTTGGCTAAATTTATCTAGCTAAAAATGAAAGAAATTTACTATTACATCAAAAAATATTAAAAATATATTTTTTAAATTTTAATATATTTTAAAATTGAAAAAATATTTTAAAATATTAAATTAGTTCTTACCTAAATAAAAAAAATGACGAGAGGTTAAGTTATAAAAAAATAATAATGTATTGCATTTTCAATCTCAATTGATAAAATTTGAATATATTCGATATATATAATATTATATATAAACGTAAATAAAGGTATATTTCTTTAGTTTTTAAAAAATCCAGATATATTTGAAGGAGAGGAAATCATTAAGTTTCCACATGAACCTTGCTTCGATCCAATATGAAGCCTGAAAATAGCAACAATTAGGAATTTAAACACTAACATGTACACTATTATAAAATTCATAGTAATTTTATATAAATTTCAAAAAGGGCCTACTTTCAAACTTAATTTAAGTTTGTATACAACCATTACGAATTATTAGATTCGTAAATTTTAAAAATTAAACCATTCTTCAACAAATTTCAAATAAGCCCTCCATTTGCAGGGAGAATTAAATCCTGCTAATGCTCGTTTCGGCCTGGCGCTAATTTCACGCAAATCACTTGCACGTGCGCTCACGTATTTTTAAATAAATCTAAACATGATTTTATTTTGTTTTAAACATTAAAACTGCATTAAAAACAATAATAAAAAAAGAAATGTCTACATCAAAAGGTAATAAATCGAATTTTTCAATGTATCGACATCTTAAAATCGAACTTAATATTTCTTTACTAGTTTTAGCAAGAAAACTTTCAAATGATGAATTTTCTATTGAGAAACGATTAAAACTTGCCAATAATGTTTTTATATCAAATATTTTACCAATTCAAAAAAAAGAAGAGGAAATTTTCTCCTGGTATTTTCAACTTCTTTCGAAACGACAAAATGATAACGAACAAATCTGGATCTCGTTAAAAAAATGTCTTCAAAGCCATAATTTTAAACATTTAGCTTTTTTTCATATCAGTGATACTTCAAAATCTCAATTAATACAAGTAAGTCGAATTCCTTTTTTTCTTAACGAAAAAAATATATTTCCTCATAGTAAACTACAAATAATTTGTTTTGCACCCTTCGGGTATATAAACTGTAACAAATTTATTAAATAAAATATTGGCCAATTTGTGGCTCCTATTTGAAATTCAATTTCAACAAAAAAAATCCCCCCAAGAAAAAGAGTTGTAATGAAACTTGAAACTACTAGTCTGTGTGTCTGTATGTTTAATAGGAATAATGGGGTTGAATAACAGCTATATATTTAATAAAGCGAATATAACATAAAGCATGTCAACCATCATTCAGTGTATCAATGTCAATAAACATGCCAACTATTTATTTTCTCATAATAACAGTCACGGCCACACCGATCCCCTTCAAGCATACCACAGAGTATATATATAATTGGAGTGCACCCCCCCCCCCCTGATGCATTCACACATACACATTAATTCACTGAGAAAAGACGAATTAAGGACTTGTACTTACCTGATTTACCTTTACGGCTTTTCCCGGCATTCTCACAAGGTTTTTTTAATAACTGACTTTTTTTTAGATTATAATTGACAATTTAAATGTCAAGAATATTGAAATAAGAAGAAATTCACTTGAATGCGCAATCATTATATTACAACAGACAAATTTTTATTCCTATTTTAAGAATTCACTCACTAATTATTTTAATCTTCTAATCCAAAGTTTGAATGCCTGTTTGGATTTGAACGACAACGAAGATGATGAGTTGATTTTAAAAATTTTAAATACCGTTGGGGAATTTTGGAAAAATCTTATATTAAAAATTGAATTTATTGAAATTTTCACCAACGAGGGAATTTTATCTTTAATTTTATTTTTTGAGAAATATCAAGAAAAATCGAAGAAAAAGGAAAATAATTTACAAGAGGAGATAATAAAATGCATTCAAAAATTGGTCTTTACAAAGAATCTAAATCAAAATCTGTTTCAATTTATGAAGAATCTTTTTCACGTTGAGTTAGCACAGGAAGATCCCCTCGCGCAGCATATTTTCTATTTCCTCTCGGAGAGCGTTCATAATTTCGAGCATTCGCCTGCCATTCGTTTATTTCCTTTTGTCTTTGAAGCAATTTTCCCTTTATCGCTACATAAAACGAAAGCATTGGAGATTTATGAATTTTTAGTGATCCTCTGCCTTTTTTTGGGCTTTAAGCCCCAAGTGGAGGTTTCAGAGAATGAACAAACAATTTTATTACAACATAAAGATATAAAGAAATGCATTAAACGATATAAATTGAAAAAATGTTCAACACCAAATGAGAATTCAATCAAGATTTTAATATTGTTATTGGAGAAATTAACGAAAAGCAACATTTCCTTTGACGTCGAGCTCTCGGGCGTTTCTCTAATGGGCTGGCTTCAATCTCTCTTGTTGGATGTTTGTCTCCATAGCAACGCATCAACGCCATCGCCAACGCCATTGACAACTTCTCATTTGCATCTCATCACTAAATTGATCGAATTGAATCCTTTGATTGTGTTGCCTTACATCTCGCAGCTTTTCCAAGCGTTCTTTCAAAGATTCCATTCATCTGATGCCGTCCTCGCTTACGAGCAATGTCTGCATAGCATTTTCGAAATGCATTTTAAATTGCACCGCATTCAAAAGTTATTCTCTATTATTTTGGATAGAGCAGTTGAAATTTCAAATCAATTTCAATATGATGCAATTGAACAAATATTAAGTCGACGATTTTTTAAAGATATCTCCATTTATATTCCAACTTTAACGAGTTCTCAATTGCTTACGCTATTCAAAACGTTTATTTTCCATTTCAAGACTCATTATGAAGAGGTTGTCATTTCTTCGCCATTAGGTATGGAAAAAAAATTGATATTTTTAAAAAAATTAAATAACTATTAACGCATTAAGCCAATTTTCTTTCTTTTTTTTAGAGAATGTAAATATCTTATATATTGAATTGTTTAGCAAACTGTTTTGTAATTATTTATCAAATCTTCGGATTGCCGAGCATACAATTCCACAAAATACTCTACACCAATTCAAACGCTTATTAATGGACGCCAGAGGCATTTTGAATAACATAGGAAATGAATTAATCAAAAAAGAACATGCAAGTATTTTATTTCTCGTCTATTTTGCAATGCATTTTGCTCTTTTATAATTTATTTTTATTATTTTTATTATTTTTAGAATGCAAGATTAATGTCAACGTTTTTAGACATGTCCTACACAATCCTTGAATTATCCGCTTTGCTAATCATTTATTCAAGCAATTCACAAGAGGAGAACACGTCAGAAATAAATGATCTTTTTAAAAATTACGCCTTGCATATCCATTGGCATTTAATTAGCGAACGGGTCACCAATTTCGGACTGGACCAATGCAAAGAGATGCTGGTAAGCGAGCGAATTCACTCGAGCCCCCCTTTCAAGGAAATAATCATTTATGGCATTTTGCAGAATAAAATAGCACTCCAGAAATTACGTCTCGAGGCTGGTGTCTGTGTCCCGCTGGCAGATCTCGATGCCGATTTGACACCCTGCAATATGAAAACAATCTCTGCTAGTTTGGAGCCAGCACAGCTTGTAACACTCAGCTCACAAATTATCCTCCAAATCGCCAAAGGTCAAGAGGATTCTAATCAACACCGCCAATTGATTCGAAATCCCCAAGTCCAAGAAATTAGGTAACTTATCTTAACATTTTTATGCCCAAGCAGACTTAAGGCTCAAACAATTCAATTTTTAGGCCTTTCATCTACTCGGTCGTCTGTTCCGGTTTGCTTAGGATCAAAAAATTATTCACTCTGAAAGGGAAAAAGCAGCCACTTGCCTCGAGAGTATTGGAAAGAATTGATCCATTACGAATGTTTACAAATCTCCAATCGATTGTCGATGAAATGTGTGACGAGATGGCAAAAGAAGATGAGCACACGATGGAGGGACAAAATCTAGGGAATCTACAAGAACTAGAAAACATTCTCGTTTTTTTAAAAGAAATTCCAAACGCTTTTCTGCCCGTCGATTTACAATCGCTCATCTTCCTAGCGATCCTCGCCATTTCATCCACTTTGGAAATGTATAATCAAACAAAGCCGCAGCAATTAGAAGAGATACTTTTAGGCGAGTTATTCGTTTTTATTCTTAAAAGTTATTCATTTATTTATTAACAGGCAGCATTTGACTCCAGAGATCACATTTATACAGTATATTCTTTTTAGTGCCCTTCCAGCATCCCCCCCCCCCACTGAAAAGTATTAATCCTAACTCAATTCTTTTTTAACATTTCGAAACGATCACTCCCTTGTCTGGGGCAAGATGAACAAGTGTCAAGTTTCATTTACCTCTTCTTTCGCCGCTCGTCTCCACTTTTTGTGGCAGATTCTCAACAAAAGAATTTAATAAAAGTCAATTTTGTGATATAATCATCATATTTGAACGGCATTCTTCTTTTTCTTAGATCTTCGCTTCTTTATTATCAACATTTTCATTTATATCTTATTTTTTAAAGTTTTCCTTTTCTCCTTCATTCATTTCACATTCATAATATAATTTTTCTTTACCAGGAAAATTTCTATAAAGATTTTTAGAGTTTACGAAAAAAGCCAAGGGGAGTGAGAATATGAGGAGTTTGTTGATTTTTACAGAAAAAATTCTCCTACTAAATAACTAAATAAAAAATTGCTAACGATTTCTTCTTTTTTTTTTTAGATATTTTGTACAGTCCACGATCACAAACTATAAATTCGTGCATTGACATAAAAAATATTCTAGTTTGGCTACAACGATTGAATTTCAATTTAGAAACGAAGAATTCTAAATTATTATTTGAAAAAACTTTTAAATTGTTTTTTAAAACGGAAGAGAATAACATAAAGCAAAATGAATTATTTCCATTTATTTCAAAAAGATATTTAAAAAAGATGTCAAACGAAAAGGAATGCACGCTGATTGGCGTCTTCTTAGCATCGCTTTTACAGGTTAAATAATAAATAAAAGCCCGTTCGGTCGTTGACCTTTATTTTTATTTCATTGTTTATTTTAGAGTTTTAAACATTTAAAAGGAGAGAATTTAAACACTGGCGAGCAAATTGCTTATCGCCTCTCGGAGAAACTCGTAGAGATTGCCTGCAATTCATCGGCTCGTTTATCGAATCCAACGTATTTCTTGCAAGGCTATTTGTATCTTTTGAAAAAACATCTCACAACAACAACAACAACAACAACATCAGAAATCAATCAATCTCTTGTCAAACAAAATCCAATTTTCTTAAATTCCACTGTGAGTATCTCGATCTTTTGATCCTATCAAATCGCATCAAATCGCCCCCCCCCCCTTGGCAAGTTTTTGTTTCCATTTCTTTTGAATTGTTTGTTTCAGTTGGAACGATTGTCTCAGCCAAATGACGATTATGAATTATATTATTCCTACATTCAATTCCTCGTAGGCCATTTGATCTCGTCTTTAGCAGAGGATTTTTTCCAAAATATTTGGATTGTCTTGTCAAATAAATTTAATATCAATTCAGCAAAGGAGATTCGCAAATTTGTTCTCCACTTTGCCCCTTATCTTGATTTTGTTATTATAACTGATAACATCATTGAAACATCAGTAAGTGTCTAAACAATTTCTCAATAAGGGAAATTTGTTCCCATTTTATTAATTACTCTTTGTTTTTTAGAATAGAGGAATGAAAAATCCATCAATAATAAAAGACAATTTAATTCTCTGGCATTCCCTTATTTCAAGTAATTTGAATATGCAAAAAACACAAAAACGTAAAGAATGTTTAGAAAAATTCAATAATTTATTATTCGCCTTGATTAAAAATTGGCAAAATGGCGAATCGTTAGAGTGTATTCTCAATGCGATTGAATTCTTCCAAGCAATTATCGAAAACAAACAGGTAAATAAATATTTGCACATCTCCATACTTGAAAGAAACGCACCATTCAAAATCCTTCTATTTATTTGTTAAAAAAATTATCATTTTCTTCTTCTTTCCTTGTTAACATTTCATGGCCTGACCCGTTGGGAAAGGGAAAAGGCTGACTAGCATTAACATAAAATAGATGGAGTTGGCCAAAATTCGTTAAAATTCAACGACAAATGTGGTGACTGAGTGAGATCTGGGACATTTGTTTATAAATATCCTTTTTCTTAAGAATGTAGGTGAGGCGTCTAAACGTATTTTTAAAAAACTAGACTATTATAGGGAATTTTTCAATGCGGTTTCTTTTAAATGAATTAAATTCATATGGGATTATTGGGACAGAAAGTTATAATTTTCTTAATGACATTAAATTAAGGAAATTAATTTTTTTGTTATCAAGCAAATACAAAAAAACAATCTGTCCCAATAATTTTAAATTTTTTTTAAATTTAAAAATGAATTTATTGTTATTATTAATCACATATTAATTAAGAAATGTTTAAAATAAGCTTAGATGATTTATTTAAAAATCAAATGTCAAATAGTTCAGCACTCTTGCAATAGATGGCAGGCTAATCTAACAGCCGATATACTATTAGCCTATATCTGGCCTATATTTATATATTTTTATGCTTTTATAAAAGATACATAATATATAATAACATTCATTGTTAAAAGATCAATGAAAATCAACCAAATGCATTAAATATTATTAGCTACCATTCTGACATCTCTTGGCAAATTTTCGTAATAGGTGTTTTTTTTTTGGCTTACTTTTTAAGACACACAACGCCCTCTTCTCGGGAAAAACATGAGTAACAGCTTCACTACTAAACCCCTTAACCTTTATTCTTTAAAATATTATCTTCATTTTGTCTAATAATAAATTCATCGTTTCCTTTGAGTGACTCTACATATGTATTTGATTTTTCTTTTTTAGATTAAGATGAGTTTCGCTCTTCTGGATTCACTCTTCGAGATGGTCATTTCAATTCCATTTTCCAAACTCTCATCAAATTGCTTTTACACCATTTACCGTTCAGCTTGTCAATTAGTTGTCTCGTTAATCCTTTACTACAAACCTTTAGTGATGGACCGAGTGCCTTCGTTATTTCAACTCATCGATTGTCTCCATCTGTCACTCGTTGAAGTAAATGTCGCAGAAGATGATCAACAAATGCTCATGAGTTGCGCTCTCAGTCTAGAAAAGTAAACATTTTTTGCTTCAATTCTTCTCTTTTTTATTTATTGGAAATAAATAAATAATTTTTTTTAGGGTTTCACAAACAGTTTCAAAAAATAAAAAAGAAATTCAACGAGTGGCTCCTTATATTATTGCAAATATTTTAGATCATTTTGCAAAGACAACTATCGCTGGGTTTCTGAAAGTAAGTTTATTTTTTATTTCCTTTATTTGTCTTTGATGATATGGAGGGAGTCGGCCAATCACATTTTATTAAGCTAAAACAAAATAATTTTGTGTATTTTTTAAGTCCACCTCATCATATATTCTGGAAGGCTTCCTCGACTGGGTGTATGCGAAGATAAATTTTCTCGCGTTGGTTGTTGAGATTTGCTCGACGTTTCGGCTCTCCTTTTGGAGGTAATGATCGAGGAGGGTTGTTTACGAGATCGCAGTCTTGTTGCTCCCCAGGCCAGTTTGGTGGATACCTCAGAGGTTTCTGTTTGTCTCTGAGATCTGAGGGAAAGTTGGTTTCGAATGATCGTGTGACGTGTTTGTTAGAGTCTCCGAGGCTTGGCGAGTAGGCAAACCAGAACACACACAGAAGGCTCTTACGAGCAAGCTCAAGCATCGGAGACACCCAACCAGATCCCAGAGACAAATCCAAACCTCTGAGGCAATCCCCAAACTGGCCTGGGGAAGACTGCGACCCCGTAAACAACCCTCCTCCATCATTACCTCCTAACTCTCTTCTCTCTTGAAAATGGCTCCAAAAGGAGAGCCGAAACGTCGATTAATTAAATTGAAAATAAAATAGGGACTGGGTCAGATGTCAAAAAAAAAATCTATATATTTATAATTGAAAAAACATATAGTCAAGTATTTATTAATTTAAATAAGCAAAATATGTAGGTACCGCCAGATGTTGCACCACGGATCTGTCGATTTGCGTTCAACATGCCCTACTACTGGGCCACAGTACCTCGCTTATTTAAATATGATAGATCGCTAAATTTCAGTCTACTAGAGAAACGCCGCTCAAATCAAGCGTTCAGATTTCTCCGGGGCTGAGGCGCGATCTAGATGGACCTTTTGAGATATCTTCGCAAGGGTGCAATTAATAAATTGGTACCTACATTTTTGCTTATTTAAATTAATAAATACTTGGTTATATGTTTTTCATAATTACTTACTTCATAGACCAGCACACGATATAAATATATAATTCTTTATATATATAATTGCCAGTCCTCTGTCCTCTGTCAGTACCAAAATATTTCTGAAACTCTTAAGAGCTAGAGCCCTGAAATTTTTTTATTTTGTAGAGCATCTTTCAAAGGAGTGCATTTATATAATTTGTATAATTTCGTTCCGTAAATCGCCGCGGTACCCCACTATGTCCGCTTATTCACCATATTATTTAAGAGATTTATTTATTTTATTTTTCTCTTTTTTTAGATTCACCTTTTGAATTCAATTCATTGCTATCTCGATATCTGTGACATTCATGGATTGACTTTCCTTAAAAACAATTTGAATCCGGCTTCAAGAGAGATATTCAACAATATTTATGAAAATTATAAGAAATTTTATAAATTCAATGCGAAGGTGTAATTTTTTTATTTGTTTATAAAAAGTGTATTTTTTTATTGTAAATATATTTTATATTATATTTTATTTTTTTTTTTGTCTCCTAAATCAAATCCCAATTTTTCTAAATTAACTGATAGCTCGTGAACCCTTGGCCCTTAGCACAAGAGGCGAGATCTCTTATTATATATTGTATAATTAGTAAAATGATAGACGAGATTCGGAACACAAAATTAAACTATTTATTTGTATATTTTACATAAAGAAAATATATATATATATATATATCAATAATAAGCCGTTGCCAATACATTTATAAAACGAACTTACAAGTTAGATAGACTTAAGGATTTAATAATAATAATAAATAGAAATAACAAAAGAATTCCATTTTATTTTTTTAAATACAAAAAAAACTATAAATTAATAACATTGATTGCAGTTTATGAAAACTTTTAAGATTACGTAGTAAATGAAGAACAATAGAATGTATAAAAGAGAGGGTATAATTTTTTTTTTAAAGAGTTGAAATGATGTTTGAGGTGTATATATACATGTATATAAAACAAAATATACTATATTAATAATTGACTAAAATGCAATACAATTTTTACTTTTTTTTTTTATTATTATAATTCAGATGAAATGCGTTTTGCCTTCTGACACAAATCTTACGCTTGGAAAAAGCAAGTTGGTTCTTTTAGATCAGAAGACAGAAAGTTAGATTAGTTTTGCCAAAAATTTCTTAATTTAATTTTTTTTAAATAACAGATAACGGATATCAAATAATATTTATTTATATTGCTACATTTTGATTTTCGAAAATTCAAAAAAATTTTATTAAATACTGTGCGTGTCCAATGTTTGAAATGGTATAAATTTTTCTTTTTCAATAAAAAAGAAAAGTTTAAGAAAAGAGCAAAAATTTTATATAACGATGCTTATATCTTTAAATACTGTATCATGTTTTTCTTTTTTTTCTTTTCTGCTTTAGATAGGAATGGATTTGTCGTATTTGATGCTTCTTGGGTAAAAGTAGGATCATTTGAAATAAAAAATTGGAAAACACTATGCGAGCTCATTTTTGTTCTTAACTATTATCAACAGTTAGAGCTTCTGCACATAATAAAGGAAATTGTTTTCTAACTACCTGTATTTATTTACCAGGTATTTAAAATTTGTATACTTTTGTCAATGGGTGTTTGGTGTAATTCCCTCGCTCTAACTTCCTACATTTGGATCTAAAAATACTTTTTGGGTTTGAAGATAATTTTTTTAAGTGTGCCACCAGCTAAAGGGTTTCCAGGAAAGTTTCCATCTACAATTTATAAATCTTGTTGTTAAGCACAAGGCGCGATATACAACCTTTGTTGGAAAACGGTCAGGAGTTGACCCGTCATGGCTATAAAGCGCCTGAATGCAAGTAACTTTATCATCAGGTTGTCTCTTATTTGAACACCGCGTTGTAATTCCAACCACTCTTCGTCAATCGATCTTACAAGACTTTCATGCCGCACAAGTTGGGATTGTGAAAATGAAAGAAATGGCAAGATCTTTTATTTTCTGGCATCGATGCGGAAATCGAGAAAGTATCTAAATTATGCCCCGAATGCGGGAAAAATTCAAACCTCCACTTGGGCGTCACGTAACGTCTAGGAGGGACGAAGCGTTACATGGGGGGGGGGGGGTCAAAAATCTTCAAAAATTGCGTTACGTAATACTTGAACGACCCCTTGGCTGAACCTCAAGCTAAAACATTGCCTGAACAACCGGATCCTGCTTGTATGAAATAACATGCCTCAGCCTGAGAAAGAGAATAGGCCGAAGCCGACTTCAAAGACTCTAGTTCTTATACAAGTTGATGAACAACCCTCTTACGTCTTCTCAAGGCCTGAGCCAAGCTATCAAGCGTCCTTTTGCCGTCCCATCACAGGATATAATGACTATTCCACTACAAACTGGTTCTAGAGCCATCAGGAAATAGGATAGGGAACTCGCGACAAATTGGAAAATTCAGTAAACATCTGGAAGAATCGCCTCCCTCAATGCGGTCTGCGTATTAACCCACGCAAGACCGAATACATGCAGTCCTTTCAACAAACTGCAGATCAAGTTATACTTGATGGCCAGGCGCTTCCTAAATGTCGCAGTTTTCGCTATCTTGGTTCGAGGGTCGCTGATGATGGGGAACCAACGGACGAGATTGCCGGGCGTATAAATGGCGAGAATGCACCGGAATCCTTTGCGACCGACGGATGCCGATTTATTTGAAGTCGGCAATCTACCGGACGGTCGTGAGGCCGGTTGCTCTGTATTCGACCGAGACATGGGCCTCCACGAAAAGAAGCGAATCGGCACTGCATGTGATGGAGATGCGTATGGCCAGGTGGTCACTTGGTGTCACCAGACAGGACCGCATCCCAAATGATACCATCAGAAGCAGGTTTGGCATTGCGCCAATCACTGACAAAATGCGCGAATGGCGTCTCCGCTGGTTTGGACATGTCGTACGCCAAGAGAGCAGTGGCGTGGCGAGGACGGCGTCGTACGATATGGGGCTCCTCGGACGACAACGCAGAGGAGCACCTAGGATGACTTGGCCTCATCGGGTCAAGAGAGACATGACCGAGCTTGGCCTGTCGGAGACAACAGCATTGGATAGAGGAGAGTGGAGGGAGAGGGTAAGGTCCGCCGACCCCGCACCGCGGGATTGATAATGGCGAGGACAGAAGAAGAAGAAGAAGATATAGTAACATTGTAATTTTATCTATTGAAATTATATTTTATTAACAGAGACAGACGTATGAATTTGAATTGGACAGTATGAATCTGTCTACAAATGACGATGATGGTTTTGCCACAATAGAAGAGAAAATAAATGTAGAAGTGACTGGGAAAAGGAAAAGAAATTATATTAAACCTCTGCGCTATCGTTTATCTTCAGATGGGATAGATAAGATGATTAAGCTGAGTAAGTATTATGATTATAGAGAACTAAATTATTATTTGTTTTGTAAAATATACCGCAACATGACCGCCTTATGCGGCCCTTGTTGAGTTTTTTTTTATTTTTATTATATAAAATTTTATAAAAATTGTTAAATTAAAAAAAAAAAATATTAAAAAAAAAAAAAAAACTATTTAAATTTCAATTTCCCGGAGATCCGGATCTAAAATAGAATTTATAACATAATTTGTACGATTAGCTTAGGATTTGAGTTGAGTGGCCGAACTTTTGGCTTGAGAGTCCGAGTGCGCACCGTCGTTTCCCATTCTTTATTACACTCTCGAAGTGGCCACATCTACGGTCGGGCCCGCTTCCTGAGCAACCAGGCAACACTCTTAGCAACGGTGCTTGGCATTGGCACCGACCAGGCAACAACGAGGCTCTCTCAGGGTCCCAGTACCAAAATAACTGGCCGACCCCGAAACACCAGCGGTCCTAGCAGCGCCAAAGGGCGGAAATTCCACGTGACGCCGGGGGTACTGCAACTCCAGTTCGCACCGAGACGGTCCGGTCCTGGGTGATTGCAGCAGGGCAAGAAGTCTTTGCAGCACCGGCAGCGTGAATATCACCGGTCATCACCAGGCGCTCGGCTCAACAGCTAAGGCCCTCAACCCCATCCGACTAAGGTTTTTTTGTTAATAAATTAAAAAAAAAAAAACCTCTCTCTTATTAACTTAAAAAAAAAAACCCTAGCTTAACTGGAAAATTTTTACCACATTAAATAAAAATTTTCCCAGGGAGGTTTTTTTCTCCATTAAAATCTGATATAAATAACGAAAATAAACGTTTAACAAAAAAGTGGTTTCAAACCGAAACCCTTCAAAAAAAAAAAATATTAATTTAAATCAAAACTTTAAAAAAAAAAAAAAAAATCAAAAATCAAAACTCCAAAAAAAATCAAAACTCGAAAAAAAAATAAAAAGAATAAATTTTCTTAAAAAAAAAAAATTAAAAAAAAAAAAAAAAAAAAAAAACAATATCAAAACGTCAAAAAAATATTAAACCAAAACGTTAAAAAAAAAAAATTTAAATCAAACTTCAAGAGAGAAGACAAAGCCCGGCAGCAGAAGCGGAGCACCACCCTGAGTCAACACACCCCCCGGTCCGTCGGATACGCTTCGATACTTTTTTGATATATAATACAAAAAATAAGTTGTATATATTTTTATTTTGCATAAGAAACCTTTTTACAATCATTTTAATATTTAATTTATTATTTACTATACAGAAAAAAAGGAGAATAAAAAAGCGCTTGTGTCTTCATCTAGTTCATCTGATGAAAGTGAAGGTATTAAATTGTTAAAATTAATCAATATTTGACAAAATTACTTCGTCTATTATTGATAAAATGTTTTATTTTTAGGGACTGCTTTATTGACACATGCTTCTACTAACTATATACAACAAGATGATCCCCAACAATTTATTTCTCCTATCTCACCTGCAACTGTGCTTGGCTGTCATGACCATAGTTGCTGCCGTAAGTATATCAAAATGAAAATTTCAAATTTAATTATTATGATCAGAATACACATCAATTAGCAATAACATCACTTATTGGCAGAAAAAATTTTCGGTGAGCTTTAAAGTTTGAAAAAGTTGGTTTCGTCAATTTATCTTATTATCTCTGATGAAAAAGAGACGACTATATCTACAGAACAAACGAATTTTGGGCTACCCATTGAAACTAAAAAACGCCCAAGTAGCACATTCTGTCAAATAGACTTGAAAAAAGCGTCTCCGTAACCGTCTAAAAGTGGTCTATTTTGAAGTCTAATAGACGTTCTAGTGTCTCGACGAACTCTGACTAAAGGACGTCTATGAGATCGCATTAAGCGTCCATTCAACCAGCCACGCAATCTCGTGCTGTGTATGTGTGCCGATATCCTGAATACGATATTCAACAGCTAGACAGCAGCAGGTGGTCTTGCCAGAGACTCTTTGTTCAACGGATATCAGTGGATCTCAAAATATCTGCTTCCTGGAGAATTTTCCCGTATCTCCACACTGAGATCATTCGGGTTCGCCTTCAACTTTCTTCCTTCATCCTCTTCATTCATCCCATTTCTATAAAAATTATATTCGCTTAATTCATTTTTGTTTATTTGTTGCACCCACACATGATGTGTGAACATATAATACTTTTGATATATTCTGGCCTTTGTTCTCACAAAAAGAAAAAATCTTATAAATTTTAACTCTGTATTAATAATTTTGAGAAATATATATGTAAGAAAGCAAAAACCGTTCGACTTCTACATTCAAGATCTTTCATTGATGTTTTCTTATATAAAATACATTATAAGGTTCAAAAACGAATACATTATTATAAAAATTTTCCTCACGTCACAATTTGACATCTATATAATTTCAAATCAGGAACTAAGGATTTTTGATCTGATGATGGTCTCTTAGGGACCGAAACTGGTTGGTCATTGTTGCGCACCAGTCATCTGACAATAAAAATCCTGAAAATAGAAAATTTGTTTTAATAAATTTTTTATGATACCTGCCCGAATATCCGGCTTAAATAAGAAGTAAACTTCCTTCATATGTTTTCTCATCTGATGACTCTTGCAACTTCCTAAATTCTGCATATAATACTTTTTGTTGTTAACAATAGATTACCTTTATATGATTGTCGTTATGTTCACCCAAGTTGCACATGACTCAATTCGACAATCCTTCAACAAACTAGCAATAACCCAGAAGAAATCACTGAAGAAAGGAAAATACATGCATGCACAATAAGGCCTAAACCAGAATATTTCTTCAGGCGATTCAAAACCTGGACTATGGCTTTGAGGGTAGTGTCTAGAATCAGGCGGTGGTTACCCCCAACAAGAAAATTCTTTAACAAGTCCCCTGCCTCCAAGCGATTTGCATGAAGCAGAGATAAGATGCCTCAACAGGAAGATTATTCTGATGAATTTCAAATTTTAACAAAAGGAAAACTTTTACCAAAGCAGAGTCCTTTCAAGGCGTTTTGTCCCTTAATCGAGGAAAGCACCAATCTTCTAAGAGTAGGAGGAAGACTGCAAAGAGGTCCGTTCCCATACGACCTAAAGCATCCAATAATTCTTCTTTACCGCAATCCACTGACCTCTCTCTACATAATGCATCTTCATCTAAACAACTTGCATTGTGGGACAAAAGAAGTCATTGGACATCTTAGAGAGAGATTTTACATTTTAAAGGCTCGAAACATAGTACGCCGAGTCATAAGAACATGTCAAGTATGCGCAAGATTCGCTGCCAAACCTTTTTGCCAAATGATGGCCCCGCTTCCTGAGGTGCGAATAACACCGGTCGTAACAGGGGTAGACTGTGGACATTTCACTTAGGAAGTGATCGGGAGAAGACAAAGATCTCATAAAGGGTATGTAGCCTTATTCATCTGTATGGCTACAAAGGCAGTGCACTTAGAATTAACGTCATCATTAAGCACAGAATGTTTCCTTGCTACTCTAAATCGCTTCATGAGTCGTAGAGGTCACCCTAAGATCATTTACTCCGACCAAGGCACCACGTTTAAGGGCGCCACAAGAGAAATTTCCAAGACCACTGCAGATCTTAAGAAAATAGTTGAGGCAAACCTAAACTATCTTGTCCGTCGACAAAGGAATAGAATGGCGATTTCTACGACCCTACAACCCACACTCTGGAGGTCTCTGGGAACGAGCGATCCAATCAATATAGTTTCATCTTAAGAGAGTAGCAGGAAACACAACACTAACTTTTGAGGAGTTTAATACACTATTAACCCAATGCGAGGCGGTACTAAACTCACGACCCTTCACAGTCCTGACTGTTATAGTGTATTAACGCCTTTTCAATTTCTAATTGGATCACAAACTACTTCCAATTATTATCAAGACATCGGAGATGTTGCGATAAACCGACCAAGTCGATGGCAAAGAATTACTGCCTATAGGAACTCCATCTGGAAACTTTGGCAAAAAGAATATCTAGTCGAACTTCAGAAAAGAGTCAAATGGACTGTTCCGAATCCAAATATCCAAAAAGGACAGTTAGTATTTTTATTGGATCCTCAAGTTCCCCCCATTATCTTATAAAATGGGAGGAGTCAAGCAAGCATTTCCCGGCAAAGACGGAAAAGTGCGCCACGTCCTCGTGATGACTCATTCTCTTCTTCCGCTTAAATATTGCTTTACAACGCCCCGACAACATCTTTGTGATATAGCTGATATGCTTTTCTTTGAGCCTTATAACAATCCTTTTCAGATTTTAAAATTTCAGATGAGAAAAAAAAATTGTTACAGGGCGCATTGGACGAAAAGTTCGATCAGGATACAAATATTTTTCAGTATAGATTCACCAGATAAAAGGAGATCAAAATCGGTGACGAGTCAACCGTGTACTCTCCTTGTCAGTCTCAACAGGATGAAGGTATCACAAGAGGAAGAGATATGAGGAGAACCTTGCTGAAACAGGTCAGGGCTAGATCAAAATCCTCTGAGAGAATGAGTAATACTACTACTGAATCAACACCCTCTTATAAACCTCTCAACTCACCTCCAGAAATCTATTACCCTGCGAGTACAAACCAACAGTATTATGACTCTCAGACAGGTGTTACTTACTACCATTAACTTGTATCTATCAAAGAGTTAATTATCGATCAGAGAGATTATTCCATATATAAATCTTTAATCTTGACATTAATTTCTAAATAAACTTTTAAAATTTTTACTGGATAATCATATTAAGAAAAAAAAAAAATCAATTGTTGGGTTGGAAGATGTTGATCGGGAAAAAACAAAATATGTTGCTGACATTTATGTTAAGGGGTATAATCAAAAATGGAAGCAACCTAAGCTATTTGCATTTATTTTGTAAAATTTAATTAAAGAGCTGTCCAGAATTCGGAATAATTTTATCACAAAATACATCCACTCTGGAGAAAGGGAACGATTTAAAAACTTTTTATACTCTTGTTGATAAAAACAAAGAAAGTAAGGTATGTCCCAAACTTAACTGTTTTATAATTTCAAATTTCATTTTTAATGTTTATTTATCATGTTATAATTATAATTCGTTATTTAATATTAAGAAATGATTCGCGTCCACCACAGAAAATGTGCTGTACCAGGATGCACAAACACGTATCTAACTAATAAGAATATTAGGTATTTCACGTTCCCGAAGGATTCCACAACTCGAGATTAGGGTTCAGATCCAGAAAAAATCGCAGCTTATCATCAATTAGATACGAAGTTTTGCGTGACAAACTATCTGTTTGTTTGGAACATTTTCGGGTGAAAGAATTCCAAAACAGCTCAAAGGAAAAATTAATTAGAGCAGCGGCCCCGTTTTTGGAGGAAGACAAGGAAAATATACATCGACTATCCTCTAGTAATATATAAATCTATAATTAGTATAAGAATATAGTTTGTATGATAAAATCATTTTATAGTTCACTAAACGTTTTTTATATAATTCTCTATTTGATGATTTTCTCCAAGTTTGCGGATCAATCAATTACAGTATATTATATTAATATAATTGGATATAGATCTATATATAATTGGAATACTGGTTCATACTAAAATATTCGTGTTATATTATATCTTTTTGCTTCTTCATTTTCAGATCTGCCATCATCTCAGAAAAGAACAGGAAGTTCCACAAAAAAAAGATACCAGAAGAACGAACTATTATCGTAATTTGAGCAGACGCTTGAGACAATCACTCGAACAGCTGAAGGCGAAACCTAATATATCAAATATTATTGAGAATGGGACCCTGCAGAAATTATTTTAAAAAAAAATTATCGGATTTTTGAAAATTTGTCGCCAATAGCAAGAATATTTATAAAATCTCAAATTAAATATATAAATAAATGTCCAAAATAAAAGGCATCATTGGACGCCGCACATAGGGGTATTTGACGTAAAAACCCGATCAAAATAGAAAAACTCAAAGTTTACCTAATGCTACCCAAAATGGATGTTTCTTCATCTACTATAACCGGCTTATTGGAATCCAGCCCCTCCGACCCTTCTGGTTCGACTATCTGGTCACAATGTCAGTCGGAAGTCAGTCATTGTTTTAACAGCTTGCCTTGGTTTTAGGCGCTCTCATTTTCGTTACTCAGTTTTTTGTGCAAAATGTCTTCATGCGGCGGTCAACAGAAAAAAAAACGACTTGAATGTGGAAATTGAAGGTAAGCTCTCTATATTACAGTATATTTGATTAAGTTTGAACGTAATTATCACTGTTTTTTATAAATATCAAAAGTCGCTTTTTTTTGAACATTTTTTTAAAGAAAATTTCAGACAAATTAGTGTTTTTGTTTATGTGTCGCGGCTTGTCGCCTCAAACTTTTTATATGGGCATAAAGTTTAGTCTTTTAGGATGTAGAAACAAGAAAAACATTTCACCCCGACTCACCCCATATTTTTTTATTAGACTTTAAAGTGAACGAGGGAACAGAAATTCATTAAATCGATTTAGTATAATTTTAGTTTTCTTTTGTTATAGATCCTTTGGGAAGAGTTAAAAAATTACCAGAATGGAGTTCTATGATATTTTGAAAGATTTCAAAGGAAAAAAAATAGAAGAAAAAATGAATTTGATGGAAGAAAGACTCATTCAACTAACGTCATGTCCTCCCGAAGAACGGAGTCCCTCGTTCACGTAAAAATACTATAAGAAAATATAGGGTGAGATGGGGGGATATATTTTTCTTGTTTCTACATCCTAAAGGACTAAACTTTATGCCCAGATAAAAAGTTTGAGGCGACAAGCCGCGACACATAAACAAAAACACTAATTTGTCTGAAATTTTCTTAAAAAAAACGTACAAAAAAGCGACTTTTGATATTTATAAGAAACAGTGATAATTACGTTTAAACTGAATCAAATATACTGTAATATAGAGAGCTTACCTTCAATTTCCACATTCAAATCGTTTTTTTTCTGTTGACCACCACATGAAGACATTTTGCACAAAAAACTGACTAACGAAAATGAGAGCGCCTAAAAACAAGACAAGCAGTTGACACAATGACTGGGTTCCGAGTGATGTTATGACCAGGTAGCCGAACCGGAAGGGTTGGGGGGTGTAAAGGGGGTAATAACCCCCCTCCACGAGATTTGAAAAAAAAAAAATACTTTTTTTCGAAAAAAATTTTATTTTTAATGTAAAATTTTAAAAATTAATACTTAAAAATTTTATTTGTACGCGTATTTATATTCTTATATAAGGAAAATAATAAATAATTGGCCAGAATGCGCCTTTAAATTTTCCGAAATTAAGAAAAAATTGTGTTGTGCGACCAGTCACACCAGGTTACCCCCCCCCCCCCCCCCGAGAAACACCTCTGGATCCGTCCTTGATTCCAATAAACCGGTTATAGTAGATAAAGAAGCATCAATTTTGAGTTTTTCTATTTTGATCGGGTTTTTACTTCAAATACTCCTATGTGCGCCAGAAGAAAAAGAATTCTCATTGTCTCTTTTCAAAACCTCTCCCTTTCTTCAAAGATTTTTTGCTTTTCCTTCCCCACGGACATTTGAGAGGAGGTTTGCAGAGATAGATATTGAGGACATTATGCAAAAGACAGTAACCAAACAGTTTGAGTTTACGAAGCCTCTGTATATGTTTCTATGTTTGTTATGATACTTTTATAAAATAAATGCATAGTAATTGTGATAATAGATATTTTTTATCTCTTTTATATATGGAAAATCATCAACCAGGTCCTTCAGGCATAAAAAGTTCATTTAAAAAGTACCATGGTTACAAACAACTTACTGATGCCATGATTCTTGAATTATTGGAAGAATCTGAAGATATTTTGGGACTGAGTGATTCTGATGATGATGTTACATATCAGCAGCCTCAAAATTATACTATGGAGAGTGAAAACTCAAGTAGAAGAAATAGACTTCAGGGTGCTGAAAAAAAAACTAAAAAATGAAAAGAAGTTGCAGAAGATGAGCAGAAGTAGCATGTCTGTTGCCACTTATTCTGATGAAATTACTGTCACTAGAGGGGTAGATAATTCTGTAGTAGATTTAGATTTTAGATTTATTGATTCCTTTTGTTTGCCTTTGACCTAATTGGTCTTCAGGCTGTACATAAGTGTATTACATTTCGCAAAGAAAAAAAAAAAAAATATAGACAAATAAACAAATTAACAAAAAAAAAATTTTTCTAAAACAATCTTGTTGCTCTTCCCCTCATTCAATTGGTCTTCCCTCCATTCTTCTTCTTCCCCTCTTCTGTTCTTAATTGTTCCACCACCTCGGTTTTTAGGTCTTCTTTCTTGAGATCGATCTCCATGGCCTTCCAAAAATCTTTCTTGAACGCAGTTTCCTCCTGCCCATTGTATATGTTGCCACACCTCGCCCTCGCCCAAATCTTCTTCTTCCACTCTTCCACCTCCCCACTCACTAAATACTTTTCCGGCCCTACATACGATTTGATATATTTATAATGTGGAAAATATGTGGATCTTTCCACTCTCTCCCACTGCATCTGTAGCCCCCCATCCTTCTTACTCTTTCTGGCTTTGGCCAATCTTCCAAATGGGCCACGAGTCCCGGTTCACCCCACCTCTCCCATCTCTGTCTAAAATGGGTCCCCCAAGTAGACTCAGTTCTATTTTTTAAATTCCTCAATATATTTCTTAAGCATATTCTTGGCCATCTATTATTATCCATATCCAGGATACTTAGTGTGAACTTGCTTATCCTTTTCGTTTGGCATATGACCATTTTATTTCTCCCTGTTTCCAATTTCCATATGTAATTAGGGGTATTTCTTGCGAGGCCCAAGATTAATTTATAGTATTCCCCTTGCACTCTTTCAACCTCTTCCCTTTCTTGCCATCCCCACACTTCCACGCCGTACATTATAATGGACTCAATCAGGGATTCGAATAAATAGGTCTTCTTTCTAAAATCCACTATTTTACTTCTCCTCAGTAAGCTCCATGTTGAATAGATAACTCTTTTGGCCTTTCTTATCTGTTCGCTGATATGCTCTTTATGGCTATTTCTTTCATCAAATATGTACCCTAAGTATTTATATTTGGTTACCTGTTCTACTTTCTTGTTATTTATTTTCCAAACTGCTTCTTTTCCTTTCCTTCCTTTCTTTCTAAATCTCATTACTTTCGACTTTTCAATATTTATTTCTAAGTCGTTTTCTTCCATATATTTTTCCAATTCTTTCATCATCTCTTGAAGCCCTTCCCTGTCATCCGCCATTTAAAAAGTACCATGGTTACAAACAACTTACTGATGCCATGATTCTTGAATTATTGGAAGAATCTGAAGATATTTTGGGACTGAGTGATTCTGATGATGATGTTACATATCAGCAGCCTCAAAATTATACTATGGAGAGTGAAAACTCAAGTAGAAGAAATAGACTTCAAGGTGGTGAAAAAAAACTAAAAAATGAAAAGGAGTTGCAGAAGATGAGCAGAAGTAGCATGTCTGTTGCCACTTCTTCTGATGAAATTACTGTCACTAGATGGGTAGATAATTCTGTAGTACATGTAGTATCTAGTTACGTAGGCAAAGAACCCACTGATGTATGTAAGAGATTCACCCGCAAGGAAAAAAAGAATTATTGAAATTCCACTATCTCGAAGCATTGCTGTTTACAATAAGCACATGGGAGGCGTAGACCTCATGGACTCCTTGGTGGCTTTGTATCGAAATGATATGAGGAACAAACGATGGTACATGAGAATTTTTTATCATATGTTGAATGCTCTTGTTTGTAATGCATGGATCATTTGGAAATGGATTTGTTGGAATTCAAGTCAAGAGTGGCAAGTGCTTTGATCTATCAGGGTTTGGCACAGCTAGGTGAAAAGAAAAGAGGGCGTCCTTCTGAAAAGACACCACCACCAGTAAAAAAAACGAAAGACTCATTCTGTGCCATATGAGAAAAGGTTCGATGGAGGTGGGCACTTTCCGAAGAAGAGAATGGGTGCTAATGCCTGCCAATCGTTGTAGAGATAGATGTACGATGCAACAGCAAAAGAAGATTCACTTGTGGTAGATGTCAAGTTACCATTTGTCCAGAATGTTTTGAATCTTTCCATACAAAATGATACAATTCTTTATTTTTTTACAGTGTAAATCCAAATTGTTTTACTTTTTATGTTTCTATAGTACTGTAATTATTGTATTTTTTTTTTTTATACACTTACTGCATCCCTATACCCTTACTGCATCCCTACAGTCACTAGATCATAGAAGAAGAGTATCTTCACTATCTCTCTTCTACAGGTATTATCATGGTCAATGCTCTGCCGAATTAAAATCAATTATCCCACCCAATGCAACATATTCACGGAACACAAGAGAGGCATCTTCCCAGCATCCCTATGCTGTTCAGATCACGACTAACAGAACAAAACAATTTCATTCTTCCTTTGTCCCCATGACCTCCCGTGATTGGAACAAGCTCCCTGCGTCTATCTTCCCCAAAACCTACAATCTTCAGACTTTCAAGTCTAACCTCAACAGGCATCTTCTCAGTTCCCGCAGTTGAGTTTCCCCTTTATGCTTCTCCTTTTGTTTTTATTTTCTTCCTGGCTGCATGTGACTATTGGTCATTATAGGTCTTCGGACCTTATGCACCCATTCCAAAAAAAAAAAAAAAAAAAAACATTATTATTCAGTTTTTTAATTCAAATACTGTTGTTTTTTTTTAATTCGAAATAGTGTTAAAACAAAAAATAATTTTTTCATTCTTGAAATATTTATAGGGTATTTCAGTCAAAATAAATTTTTTATTGTATAAATAAAACGTGTTAACAATTTATTCCTTTATCACATGATCTCCTCATACGAGGACACCTATTTTTAACTATACTGGAATATATGGTCGAAAAATAAATTATTGCATCATAATCCAGAGATACTAAATGAGTTTGTAGCATATCTGGATATTTTTTTATAAATCAAATTAAAAATTCATGCATGAGAGGGTTAAAAAGTTGATATATATATATATCCTGTATAACCAATCATCTCACAAGAAATCTACGAACAGCGGGTGGCTTCCCGATACCTTCATCCATATGGATGAAAAAATGTTTTATACACGGCTAGAATCCTCAAATTTAAAAAAAAACTTTAGACCCTTTATCGAAGGAAGGGACTATAGAGATCATAATAAACCCTTACCTTCGCGTTAAAACAAAAAAAATGAGACATTGATTTCGGAATTCACAACGAATATCGTACACATAAATGAAAACAAAATCACAGTAGCTGACAATTTCCGAGGCGAATATAGAAAAATTAGCTGAATTAGTTGAGACTCTGGGAAAGAGTTCCCACACATAACATTTCTCCCTCGATAAGCAAAACAAATTATTCGTTCGAGAAGACGTAAACGTGTAAATCAGCATCAATAATAAACATTCTGAATTCAAATTATATGCCCCAAAGAGGACAGGGACAGGGACTCTGAGTCCTCGACGGTCATTTTCAATGGCAGACTTGTAACCTAATTATAGATTTAAAAACAAAAAAATTAATCGATAATAACACTAAATAATGCATTAGGGGATCTCTTTCGCCAACTCAAACATGGACTGCATCAGTGACGTTAACAGCAATAATTCAATATCAGAATTATTAAAAAATAACACAAAAAATTGAATTATTATAAAAATATTTTCGGAAAATAAATTTTTCCTCTATTAAAATATTTAAACCTTATTGAAGAAAATATTCTAACTAAAACGCCAAAAAAATATCTATGATGTTATCCGTTATCTGTTTATGAATTTTAGTGAGCACAAATCTATTTTCTGTCTTCTGGATTATAAATCAAAATCCAATCGTATGGCAAAATAAATTATGGGTGCGTTCGATTTGGCTCTATAAGCGCTTTTAGCGTTGGCGCTATAAGCACTCTAAGCTTGAGCGCTTAAAGCGTGTGAGCATCCAAATCGAACGCACCCTATATAAAATGAAGTTTTATATCAATGATCCAAATATAAAATAAAGAAACATTTTATGAATATCAATCACTTATCTTCGTTGAATATACTAGTAAAGATCGAGCAGAAAAGCAGCGCCATTTGATTGAGTAGCTGATTAGGTCGCGGGCGTTCAGGCAATCTTCTCCTATAAACAAAAAAAAAAAAGAAAATTTATTGATATATTATTATTAGCTTCTTAAATAAAAATGCCTGGACCCTAATATATATAAATTCATAAATAACGGTTATCGTAAATGTCTTATATGGCCTGAGCTGCCGAAAAGACAGTGTGAATGTGTGTGTGAGTGTGAGTGTGAATGAGAAAAAAGTGTGAATGTTATTTTTGAAAAAAAAAAAATTATTATTAGCTTAAACAAAATATTTTATTAAATGCTCCATAAAAAATGGTTTTCTTTGAAAATTTCATTTTTTTTTTCTTTTAACTTTTTACTTGAAACACATAACCTAGTGTATATTTTCAACTCATAGTTGAGTGAACACCTCATTTTACTTAAAACATTGTTATTATATATTAGTCTACTAGTCGCAAAGCCCGCCGAAGGTCTTAAGAGATATAATTATGTTGAATATACGGTTAGAAAGAATGAATGATTCTTCAGCTAAAGATTTCACCTTTTATTTTTTTTTCCTATTATTTCATTTTACCGCGCGGCGGTAAATTCTAATTTGAAATTTTAACCACTGTAGAATTCGAACGGCTAAATCTGATCAGACTAAATATATCAATTTGTGCAGAAAGAAAAACTCTATTTGACTATATAAAAAAATTGCGAGTAATTAACTCAGAATCGTTTTTTTTTTTTTATCGAAAACTTAAAAAAAATGGCTTTTACTAAAAACACAAATGTATTAATTCAATATCTAAATTATAAAATAATTATTGGGAACAAAGTATCAATAAAAAAAAAAATCTGGAAATAGACGTTGTCAGTTAAAAGACCAGCGGCACAGCCAACATCGAATTTTTAGCTCCAGACAGAGTTTTTTTTAAATTTACCTATCTATCAGTGTTGATAGAATGAGTCGTCGATCAGAGAGTTTTGTCGGCGTTTCAAGCGTGGTTCATTGGCATAGTTGTAATGTTTTTAATCTGCCTGAGAAATATCTTTCGCCTTAGTGTTGCATTTTATTAATCTCCTGAAAAGCAAACAAATATTTTTAGTTGTTTGTAAATACAATAACACAATAATACAATAATAAACATTTTTTATAAATCTAAAAAATCTGTATAATTATATACGTAACATCGTTTCTAAGCTTATAAACATTTTTTTATATTTAAAAAAAAAAATTAAAATAATCATGCATCAAAAACATTAGATCAAATACAGATGAAACTATTGGTTTTTTTCTTTTACATGTTTATTCTTACTCAGATAAAGTTTCGGTCTAGGGTTTGAACCATTCTCAGAGCTGGTAGAAAGTAATCGTATAGTGAATTTTGTGCATAATGAGACATCTTATGATATATATATATATATATATATATAGTTCCGGGTTGACCGAGCCGGAGCTGGGTCTTTTTTTTTATAAAATTGTAAAAAACCAAAAAAAGACGGCAGTAAGGTACTAGTACTCGAGGGGCGCGAATTTGATTTGTATAGAAGAAATAAGAAAATATTTAAAATTTGAAAGAAATTATAACGAGACAACTTGCTCCTCGATGGAAACATCAATAAAAAGACCAAAATAAGAAATAACAGTCCAGGGAGAGCTTTGAGTGGTTCCCAGGTGATGCGTAAGTCTTGGCGGCCTGGTGACAATTAAAAATTATCATTATTATTATTATTATTAATTTTTTTTTTATTTATTCACCCGCTTAGCCGTAGGCCATTGGGCTAATTATTATTTTCAATAAAATCAATTAATTAATTAATAATAATCAGAAATTAGTATTTTAATAATATAATTTAAATAATATGTATTTTTCTACTAATTGGCCTTTTTGACATTATTAAATTAAATACATTGTAAGTAATTATTGATATAAAAAATAAATTTACAAAATTGCGCATTAATTAAAATTTAATATTCGTGGAGAGATAAATCTGGGGTCCAGGGTAAAGAGAGAGAGGGTTTGACTAGGAAGCAAGCCCACTAGGCTTTGAACATTTTAAAATATTTAAAACGAATTTGAAGAAAATTGGAAAAAACTAAAAAAGTAAAAAAGTACACTAGTAAAGTACTAGTACTCGAGGTTTTCCGAAGAGGAGACCTAGCGCAATTTGTTTTCTATACCGGAACTAAGGACTATATAAAATTTGAAAGAAATCTTTAAAGGGAATTTCGAGAAAATTGGAAAAAACTAAAAAAGTACACCAGTAAAGTACTAGTACCCGAATTTTCCCAAACACGAGACCTAGCACAATCGCATATTTTGACCCCAAATAGTATATATTTAAAATTTGAAAAAAATCGTTAGAGCCGTTTTCGAGAACTGATATGCATATATATAAACAAATAAACGTACATTGCTCGTTTAATAGTGTTAAGTTCCGGGGTGACCGAGCCGGAGCTCGGTCTTTTTTTTTTATATTGATAAAATTGTAAAAAAAAAAAAAAAGTACATCAGTAAAGTACGAATACTCGAGGGGCGCAATTTGATTTGTATAGAAGAAATAAGAAAATATTTAAAAGAAATTATTATATAACGAGATAAATAACTTGCTCCTCAATGGAAACATCAATAAAAACACCAAAATAAGAAGTAACAGTCCAGGGAGAGCTTTGAGGAATAGCAACATTACTGGGTGGATACTTAGAGGAGACAGTGCCTCATAAGAAAACTTTAATCATGAGATATAAGAGAGTTGCCCAGGAAATGCGTCAGCCTGGAGACAATTAAAAATTATTTTCAATCAAATTAATTAATAATTATTTTAATAATATAATTTAAATAATAGGTATTTTTCTACTAATTGGCCTTTTGACATTATTAAATTAAATACATTGTTAGTAATTATTGATATAAAAAATTAAATTTACAAAATTGCACATTAATTGAATTTTAATATTCGTGGAGAGATAAATCTGTGGGTCCAGAGTAAAGAGAGGGAGGGTTTGACCAGGAAGCAAGACCACTAGGCTTTGAATATTATAAAACCTTTAAAACGAAAATTAGAAAAAGCTAATAAAGTACACCAGTAAGGTACTACTACTCGAGGTTTCCTGAAGATGAAACGTAGCGCAATTTGTTTTCTATCCCGGAAATAGCAAATATTTAAAATTTGAAAGAAATCTTTAAAGGGAATTTCGAGAAAATTGGAAAAAACAAAAAGTGCACCAGTAAGGTACTAGTACTCGAGGTGTCCTGAAGATGAAACGTAGCGCAATTTGTTTTCTATCCCGGAAATAGCAAATATTTAAAAATTGAAAGAAATCTTTAAAGGGAATTTCGAGAAAATTGGGAAAAACTAATAAAGTACACCAGTAAGGTACTAGTACTCGAGGTGTCCTGAAGATGAAACGTAGCGCAATTTGTTTTCTATCCCGGAAATAGCAAATATTTAAAAATTGAAAGAAATCTTTAAAGAGAATTTCGAGAAAATTGGGAAAAACTAATAAAGTACACCAGTAAGGTACTAGTACTCGAGGTGTCCTGAAGATGAAACGTAGCGCAATTTGTTTTCTATCCCGGAAATAGCAAATATTTAAAAATTGAAAGAAATCTTTAAAGAGAATTTCGAGAAAATTGGGAAAAACTAATAAAGTACACCAGTAAGGTACTAGTACTCGAGGTGTCCTGAAGATGAAACGAAGCGCAATTTGTTTTTTATCCCGGAAATAGCAAATATTTAAAATTTGAAAGAAATCTTTAAAGGGAATTTCGAGAAAATTGGAAAAAACTAAAAAAGTACACCAGTAAAGTACTAGTACTCGAATTTTCCCAAACATGAGACCTAGCATAATTGCATATTTGGACCACAAATAGTATATATTTAAAATTTGATAAAAATCGTTAGAGCCGTTTTCGAGAACTGATATGCATATATATAAACAAACAAACGTACATTGCTCGTTTAATATAATTAGATTAGATAGATTAGATTAGATAGATTAGATTAGATTAAATAAATATGTATCAGAATATAATTTTATAAAAAAATAGGAAGAGTGAAGAAATGAAAATTCCTCTAGCAAGAAATATTTTTAAGCTTAGGCAATGGTTACACTATATAGATGCGAATTCTGACGAAACCAGATCTGACGAACCCGTCAGAACAAATAAACTGTGCATTGTGAACAACAGTTCATTCACTCGCGTAGATTTGCCACCTTCCATCAATAATAATTTAAGCAATGGGCTATCTATTAAATAAAAGTCGTCACTGTACTGATATTCAGAATTCGAAAACAGTTCTGACGTATTCGGACTGCTACGATTTCGTCAGAATTCGCATCCAGTGTAATAGCCTTAAATCCCACCTAGATAGTGCGTAGATGGTGGTCCCGGGCTGCCCAGTAGGCAATTCTCCTATTCTTTACATGTCTTCTATATTTTCAATAGAGAGGCCATTTATTCTTCCAGGTCACATCAGTTTTATCTCGTGACATGGTAAAAAACAGTAAAGGCTAGGGCGTTCCATATAAGCGAGGTGTACTGTTTCCAGCCTGCACGGTGTACCGACCCTGCATAGTTGAACTAAAGGCAAGGAAAAAAGAAAAATACAAATTGTTAGAGAAAATCGAAAGTTTAAAAAACTGGAGGGGTTTTGGGGAAGGTAATTTAAAAATAATATATATATGAAATTAAAAAGAATTCGGATCTAGGAGTATAGTAGGAAATAATATTAAAGCACACTAATGCGTTTTCTCATGGACCGTTTAAAAACAAAATGCAAAATTTGAAACGAATAAGAGAATTTCAATAAACATTTCCATATTATTTTATAAAAACATACAAATTATCAGATTAATAAACGCCAGCTTTAAAAAGATTATCGAAATTAGCTATCAAATAAAATTATTTACCGGTATTAAAAAAATTTTATTTTCCACATTAAGTTACTTGAAAAATTTTAAACAAGAATCTTTTGATTCTTCTTATAACATGTATTAAATTTATTAGTATATAAAGTTTTGTATAAATCTATATAAACTTTTTAAATAAATTAATCAACCAGGAATGATTTTAAAATAAAGATAAATTTCAAATTCTTTAATACTCTTTGATTATTTATTTCACGTTGTAAATACATTAAATAGGCCTAGAAATTTTTTTTTTTAGGAAAAAAAGCGGGAATAACCTAACCTTTATGTTTTTGAGATAACCACACATCTTAGTAGGAAAATTCATTCCGGCTTTTTATTCATTTGAGAATATGAAAATATCGGTTTATGTTAAATTTAGATACTAAATAATTATTGAAATTTATCTTTATTTAAAATGAAAACAAAATTAACTAACAGCCTGCTCCTTTCATCTATTGTTTAAATACAACAGTGATTTTATTTCATCAAATGAAAAGTAAATTTCTTACCTTTTATTAAAATTAAAATTAAATTCAAATTAAATTAAACTAGTATGAAAGGAAAGAAACAAAAAGATCATATCATATCATAGATAATAAAATCAAGACGCGTCATCGATGATCTTCGCTGGTTCGAAACGACACAGACGACGCGAACGCCCTCTACATACAACTTCAAATTTATTTGAAAAAATAAAGTGAGAGTAATTCAAATATTTATATCTAATGGTATAAAGAATTTAAATATTCCTGAATCATATCGGGTGTCGAAAAAGATTTCAATATAAAAAATAATTCAATTTGTAATAATAATTTTTTTTTTTGTTAAGATTTTTCGGAACTTTTTTTTAATTCTTCAAGTCAATAATTAGTTTGTCTTTTAAAATTTTAAACGATTAATAATTTTTATTAAGATTATATATTATCCATTTTTTTTTCATAACAATTGTTTTAAATAAATTTTCATCAATTTAAATTTGAAACAAATTCAGTTAGTTCGAAAAACAGCCACTAGATAGTAGCACAAGGCCATTGTTAATTGACTTTTTTCAGAGACTTTTTTTATTAATCCAGAAACGAATATGTAAAGTGTTTTAATTTATTTAATATAAAATGTTTATTTCATTTCATCATCATTTTATATTTCTTGGATCATTATGAAACAAGAATGAAAATTCATTCAAGGTAAGCCAAGCTTATCTAACATCAAAGAAATCTTAATTTCTCTAATACTGAACAGATTTGTGAGATAGCTAAATCTCAGAATCACCCGGGTTATAAATTATTTCGATAACCTATTTGAGTGGGATAGGGAGATATTAATTAAATAAGATAATAATTTTTAAAATGATTAATATACTAAATGAATTGTTCCCTCCTTTTTTGTTTATGTATTTATTTTTAAATCAAATTTAATTGATGGACCAATAGGAGAGCAGCCTTCAAGTCACGTGATTTGATTGTTTAGCAGGCGGCGGCGGCGGCGGCGTCTATCCTTTCGAGAAGCCTTTCGCGCCCAACATCTCAACGAAGCCTTCACCTCTGCTCCCTTCTTCATTCCTTCAATCTCGAGGTAAATGAATCCTTTTTATTTTTACTCCACTTATTAATTTTGATTATTTGAAATGAATATTATATTGATTGTGTGAGTGAATATGAGTAAATTATCTTGAAGCTTTCTCTCTCTCTCAGCCTAGTTTGTTGTTGTTGAATATTCATTGAATAGATTATTAATTGTTCCAATAATTTTTCCATCTTTGCCAATCATATGTCTTAGATTTATTTGTGTACCCAAGAACACAAGGGGTCTAAGAGACATTTTATAAAATTTTCACTTTTATTTTATTTTTTTATGGTCATCATTTGAGGCAAAGAAATGGATTCGTTGACAGGTGCTGCCACTTAGCGGAGCTCCCCTTCACCAACTAATAGATCTGAAAGAATCCTCCTTATCGGGCTGTTACTTTTTATAATCGTCTCCCCGTTAAAATCAAGAGAATCAGAAATTTTTCAATTTTTAAAACCGCATTAAAAAATCTGGAGTGACTGGTCGCACCAGATTTTTTTGTGTCGAGATATATTTATTAATAGTTTCCGCCCAGTGGCGGATCCAGAGGTATTTCTCGGGGGGGGGGGGTAATCTGGAGTGACTGGTCGCACAGCACACATTTTTTTTCTTAATTTCGGTAATTTAAAGGCGCATTCTGTACTTGTTTGCCAGAATATGAATGCAAATCAAATTTTTAAGTATTAATTTTTAAAATTTTACATTAAAAATACATTTTTTTTTCGAAAAAAAGCATTTTTTCCAAATCTCAGGGGGTAATTACCCCCTTTACCCCCCCCCCCCCCCTTGTTTCCGCCGATATTTTAGAATTCAAGATGTACAATTTATAAACATGGGAAAATATTTATATTTTGTTATCTTAGTAACCATTTCTCCTATCTTTCCTATGAATTACAAGAGTAAAGTGGTCTTCAGAAGATTTCAATGGCTAAATGAGAAAGAGCATCTAAAAAATAAATGATTTTTGAATTTTAATCAAAATTATTAGAAAGAATTTTGAGAAAATCAAAAAAAAAAAAAAAACTGAAAAAGTACATCAGTAAAGGACTCTGGTCGATTTTGATTAAAAGCTTATTTTCTCGCTCCTGGGGGCTGTTTAACTTATATATAAAAATTCAGCCTCATAGCTCTCAATTCCTTCATGCTTAAAATTGAACACAGACAGACCATGTCGCGAAAACCACTTTTTTGGATTCAGGGGACCTCAAAACGTGTATATCCATCAAAATCTCGACATCGAATTTTTGACATGAATCCAATACTTTCTCTCTCTATATATACCAGTTAAATAATTTTATTTTTATTTTTTGTTCGCTTTTTATTTTCTCTTACCTATATATGTAATATATAGTGAGGAAGTATTGAGATCATGTCAAAAATTCGATGTCGAGATTTTGACGGAAATACATGTTTTGAGATCCCCTGAGTCCAAAAAAGTTGGTCCTAGTACTTTACTGATGTCTTTTTCAGTTTTATTTTCTCAAAATTCGCTCCAATGATTTTGATTAAAATTCCTAAATTAAATATTTTTTAGATGCTCTTTAAAATGTATCAGGGGCGTATATAAGGGGGGGGACGAGGGGGTCCGCCCCCCCCCCCCCCCCGAAATTTTCTAAATGCATATAGACCTATAGGGATATAGAGACAATAATGGGTCTCGCCCCCCCCCCCCGAAATGTTTGCTCGGCCTCGCAGCATGAAAATCCCAGGTCCCGCAAAAGAGTGAAATGTTCCTCGAACGGCACATGGGAAAAATTTTGGTTCCGCCGACGAAAAAAAATTTTACTTCTCTAAAAAAAAAGGTAAAATATTTTTACGGACGGGAAAAATGTTGCAAAAGAGGAAATGTTCCGCGAAATCAAAACTTTGGTTCCGCAAAAAATTTTTGAGAACAGGCCCCCCGAAAAAAATTTCAATATACCCCCCCCCCCCCCCGAGAAGAAATTCAAAATGTTATAAAAACTAGTAATCTAAAGAAATTATGATTTCCGGGCTTTAATTTCAATTGAATTTGTTATCAAACAATTTAAATAAATAGGAATGGGGTCTAAATGGCCATAGATGCCGACAAAGTCCTTTAATAAAAAAAATAAATAAATAAAAATAAAAAACCGCTTCCCCCCCCCCCCCCCCGACAAAATTGCATTAATCCGTCACTGCCAATTGGTGCGGTTTATACGCTGATGGCATCATCGGACCTTATTTCTTCAAAAATGAGAATGAGGCCGGAGCTCGCGTTATGGTCAATGGAGATGGTTACTGCACCATGATAAAGAATTTTGTGTTTGAAAATATGGATGACATTGATCCGGACAAAATGTGGTTTCAACAGGATGTTGCTACGTGCCCCAGGACCAGGGCCGGATCTAGGGGGGGGGGCAGTGGGTGCGTGTGCCCTGGGCGGCAGATATCAGGGGGCGGCAATTAAAGAAAGATTTACTAAAAAAAAGGTAAAATGATATGAATTTTCTATAGAAAATTTTAAGGAGGGGGCGGTAGATTAAATTTTGCCCCCCCCCCTAAAAAAAATCTCATAGTTCCGGCCCTGCATAAGACGACTAACGCCATCTTGCCGCCTAGAGTAACCATCTTCTAAATCGGCTATTAACAGTTCTCAAGGCGTCAATAAACCAGTGACTTCACGTATTTCCACAAGAAATAATCGGTCCAAGGACACCTCTCGATTATTTCTTGTGGAAATACGTGAAGTCACTGGTTTATTGACGCCTTGAGGGCCAACTGTTAATAGCCGATTTAGAAGATGGTTACTCTAGGCGGCAAGAGATGGCGTTAGTTCTCTCCATAGGGAAACAAGCGTTTTATTCCATTTCATTTGAAAGATTACAGCTAATTAATTAAAGGCAAAAAATTAATTATTCTTTAACCCAATGATTACTAATATAATTATCTATAAGATTTTTTAAAAATATCTTTTATTTAATGTGATTAATCTAAAAAAAATTTTTTGTAGATATTTTAAATAGCTTTAATTAAAAAAAAAAAAATTTGAGGTCGATAGCTTCAAAATTGTGGCCGCAACCTCCCAAAATCAGCACCTCGATACGCCCACCTTATGTTGCTAACTTCACACAATTCTCCTTATATCTCAGATAGCTAATTATATGTGAAGAAATTCATTTTTTTAAACTCGAAGGTTAGGCACGTTTTTGTTTACTAAATCAATGATTTGCTATCTGTCGGATAAGTTTACTAGTTGTTTAGAACTGAAGAGGTATTAAAATAAACAGAAATATTTAATGAAGAAATGGATGGATATATTGTTATTATCACTCCCTCCGAGTCTCTTTTTCCCCTTTGATTCTTTTAATGGTTATGGAATGATAATGAAATCAATAAATAGATTCTCCCCCCCCCCTCTATGGATTGTTAAGGTTAAAATAGATTGGGATTAGAGCGAGAGGGGGAAAAAAAGGGACGTCGACGACGACGTCGATGAGAGAAAGGAAGAGGAGGAGGAGGATGTGGAGGAGGAGTGGAGGAGGGTGAGTGAACGAACGAACGAACGGGCGAATGTAGTTTTGATTTATGCCCTTTTTTTCCCAATCCAGGGGAGAGGGTATAATGGTTAATGCCAGTGGGCTCCTCAGATAACAAACAAACCCTCCTCTCTTTTGGACCAATAGGATTAGACCGATCACGCTTTTTTTGCATTCTAACAGGGGAAATCTTTTCCTCTCTCTCTCTCTCTCTCTTTCATGCTTGTTTTATATTTAGCAATCTCTTTTTTTTTTTTTGTTATTTTATTATCAAACTATCCATCCACGTGACATTAGTTATCACTAGAAAATTGACAAGATAGAAAGTCACCCCCTCTAGTGAAAACACACAAACATTTATAAAACGTAGATCATTTAAATCTCAACAAATTTTATGATGATGGAGTCACAGGGGCGTATATAGAAATTTTTTTCAGGGGGGGGCCCGAACTCAAAAAATTTTTCTGCGGAAAATTTTTTTTTAAGAAACCAAATTTTTTTTCACACGAAATTTTTTGCGGAACATTTTTTCTTTTGCGGAACCAAAGTTCTCCATCCTGCGGAAAAATTTGTTGCGCTGATGTCTGTATATCCCTATATATGTATATGTGTTTGGGAAATTTCGGGGGGGGGGCCGGGCCCCCCGGCCCCCCTTATATACGCCCCTGTGGAGTCATGACAAAAACAAGACGAATGCAGCCAAATATTCTTTTATTTTAAATCTCGCCCTCACTGGGCTGACGTTTCGGCCCGAGGTCTAGGCCATCTTCAGAGCTGCATACATATATAATAAGAAAAGCATACATTAAAATTAGCACCTCCAACACCTCCAATGCAATCATAATTAACAACATTTATTTTTATAAATCTGGTGTGACTGGTCGCAGAGGAGAGGATTCAATTCGCCTTTGACCAATGCCAAGAGGGCTCTATCCCATGTTCCTTCTCTTTGAGGTAAAGAGGCCCTGTCGGTCAACGCTGAGTTCTAAGCTTTGTTTGTTTCAAGACAGAGTTGAGTTAATGTTTAAGATATTAAAAGTTCGTATAGGACGTTGTTAGCTTTTAGGGTTCTTTTTTTGCATCTTGAACAAAGTCATTCCATTTCTCTAACTCGTTAATGAATATCAGATCGTTTGTCTCTGCTTCTTTTTAGCTCGTTAGTAAGTGATATTAGGCAGGTGGGCAGAGATTAATTGATCTGTGAATTGAGTATGTATGTGTGAGTGAGATTTTCTCTTCTTCAGTAGCGTAACTAGGTGGGGGCGAAGGGGGGCGCTCGCCTCCTCCACCCCCAGGCTCATCAAGCCTTTGGCGCCCTCTATACCGACAAGGCATCTAAAACATAGCCCAGGGACGGTGATTTTATCATATTCTTTCCATAGATTGTCCAAAAACACGGATAGTTTTCTTTTAAATTATATTACAACTTAAAAAACAACGCCCTTGTTGGGCTTCGCCCCCTCCGCCCTCAAAGGCTAGTTACGCCGCTGCTACTCAGCCAAATATTTTTCATAATAATCATCATATTTATCTTAAATGTATTTCTTCCCTTGATCCGTAGAGGTGAAGCATTCGCTTCATGTGCTCTTGTTTGCCTCCTGTTTTAAGTGTGAAATATTTATTTCCAATCAAATGAAAATTATAGGGACCGGGTCGAAATGTTCTCAGATGCAAGACAAAAAAAAAATTATTTCTTTTAACATTTTTATTTAAACTAGCTGCATAGACAGATTTGGAGGACCTAGTCTCTTTAAGCCTCAAAATTTTTTTGATTATTGTTAGTACTTATAAATTTTCTTTTTTCTATAAAAACTAGCTATCTATCTAGACTTGGACGGCCCACTTAGAATTTGAATCTCACACTGAAAAATTTTTATTTGGCTTAATAGTTATTCAGATATATTTCATTTCTCTTAATATTTCAACTTCGAAGGCCAATTCAGCTGCGCTAAATAAAATTGGGAATATTAATTTTTTATTTGTTTTTTCAAGAAATTACATTTCCATATCATTAATGAATATTATAATAAATGAATTCATTGGGTGTTATATTATCAGGTACAAGCCCTCAGGAGAGGAGTTTTTTAAACCTTGAGGAATTTGTAATTTTTTATCTAAAAATCTGGTGTGACTGGCGCACAGCACACAACTTTCTCTTACCCTTCGGTAAGAGAAAGTTGCGCACTGTGCTGGTCACACCAGATTTTTTGTGTCGAGATATATTTAGTTTCCGATAGCATCTTAGTTTCAAACTTGCATTTTAAATGTTGACTGCTTCAAATAAACTATGGTTATTTTTCAAAATTTTAATCTCATATTTGGACATTTTATACACAATATAGAATCGTAAATAAATACAAAATTTCATAAGAATTGGAAAAAAAAATTTTAAATGCCTAAAAAGTTCTAAAGGGGACCCCCTTTTGAATCGAAATTAACATACAAATCCCTATAGGAAATTAACATTAGGCCTATGCGAAGATAAGGTGGAAAGGGAATTTAAAAAGAGTAGAGACAGGCGATAATGTTTGCAAGTGAGAGAGAGACATATATGTTTTCTTTGAAACAATTAAAGACACAAATAAATTTAAAAAAAAAATGGGAATTTAAATAATAATTGATTTTTAATCTAATAAAAAGAAAAAGATTTAAATTCCGTTACCATGGCAACCATTTCTATCTTTCCTATGAAGAACAAGAGTAAAGTGGTCTTCAGAAGATTTCAACGGCAAAATGAGAATATACATTTTAAAGAGCATCTAAAAAATAGTTCATTTATGAATTTTAAAAAAAATCCTTGGAGGGAATTTTGAGAAAATCGAAAAAAACTGAAAAAGTACATCAGTAAAGTACTAGTACTTTTTGGCCGATTTTGTTCAAAAGCTTATTTTGAGATTCTTCAAAGGTACCTAAGTTAAATATAAAATTTCAATCCGGTAGCTCAATTCCTTCATGCTAAAAAAATGGTTCCACACATACAGACACACATACATACACACATACACACACACACACACAGACCAATTTGCGGGACCCACTTTTTTGGACTCAGGGGACCTCAAAACATGTATATCCATCAAAATCTCGACATCGAATTTTTGACATGATCGCAATACTTTCTCTCTCTATATATTTCATATATAGGGTAAGAGAAAGTAAAAATAAAATAAATAAAGAGAATTATAGTATTTTTTGGTCCACTGGGGGGAGGGGGGGGACACATTCTAATTTGCTTCTGATTCTAGAATGTTTTCAAACTTTTAATAAAAGGAATTAATTTTTTGACGTGACAACGTCTTACAAATCATGTGTCTATGGAGGCAGGTTAGAGGGGCATGCACGAAAAAGTTTATCGGCTTTAATAACTCTTCTATCTTAAGAGATATAATTATGGGAAATATACGGTTAGAAAGAATGAGTTTTCAGCTAAAGATTTCACCATTTATTTTTTTCCTACCATTTTATTTTACCGTGCTGCGGTAAATTCTAATTTGAAAGTTTAAACCCCTGTAGATTCCGAACAGCTAATCAGATCAGAGTAAATGGGATGTCATTTGGTGCAGAAAGAAAACCTATAATAGAATAAATAAAAAATCCCGAGTAATTAACTCGAAAATTAGTTTTTTTCTCGAAAAACCTCATTTTTAGGCAAAAAAATATTGAAAAATAGCCCTATTTATGTAACGCCTAGCTACTTGACCGTAAAAGCTACATTAAATCTAAATATAGTTTTAGAAAGAGTGGTCCAATGCCCAGAGGTAATTTTTTCATTTTTTGATATGACGTCATTTTACCGCATGAGAGCACTCGGCGGGATTTCGTTTTTCGAAATTTTAAACGCCTGTAGATTCCGAACGGCTAATCAGATCAGACTAAATGGGATGTCATTTGATGCAGAGAGAAAACCTCTAATAGAATAAATAAAAAAAATCCCCAGTAATTAACTCCAAAATTAGTTTTTTTCTCGAAAAACCTCATTTTTTAGGCAAAAAAATATCGAAAAATAGCCCTATTTATGTAACGCCTAGCTACTTGACCTAAAAGCTACATTAAATCTAAATATAGGTTTAGAAAGAGTGGTCCAATGCCCAGAGGTAATTTTTTTCATTTTTTTGATATGACGTCATTTTACCGCATGAGAGCACTCGGTGGGATTTCGTTTTTCGAAATTTTAAACGCCTGTAGATTCCGAACGGCTAATCAGATCAGACTAAATGGGATGTCATTTGGTGCAGAAAGAAAACCTCTAATAGAATAAATAAAAAAATCCCCAGTAATTAACTCCAAAATTAGTTTTTTTCTCAGAAAAACCTCATTTTTTAAGCATAAGTCGCCTTTAATGGATAAAAAAACACACCTGTCATATATTGTTTCAATGAAAATGTTTGAACATGTTGATTTATGAAAACAAACTACTAGTAAAAAAAACAATACTTTCTCTCTTATATTTCAATATAGGTAAGAGAAAAAAATTTTTTTTGAAGCCAAGCAAAAGACGTTGTCACGTTAAAAAGCCACCGGCTGTGTAGAAGACACTTCTAATAGAATAAATAAAAAAATCCCCAGTAATTAACGCTAAAATTAGTTTTTTTCTCGAAAAACCTCATTTTTTAAGCATAGGTCGCCTCTTAATGGATAAAAAAAGCCACCCTGTCATATATTGTTTCAATGAAAATGTTTGAACATGTTTATTTATGAAAACAAACTACTAGTAAAAAAAAAACAATACTCTCTCTTTATTTCTCAATATAGGTAAGAGAAAAAATTTTTTGTTGGAAATCAAGCAAAAAGACGTTGTCACGTTAAAAAGCCACCGGCTGTGTAGAAGACACAGCCAACACCTAATTTTTTTTTTTTTATAAACTAGCAATCATTTGAAAAATTTCTCGTTATAAAGTCTAATATTCGCGCCTTCCCTTATTAGACTAGTCCTCGCCTCACAGTTTGGAAAACGCTGGATTAAACGATGCAACCAATCAACACTCTCCAGGTCCCCTTCTAGTCTTCCCTTGGGCAGGCGAATTCTGGGCGCCAAGAGATCTGATTGACTAATTAGTAGAGGGGGGGGCGAAGAGAAGAGATTGAGAATTATAATATAACGCACAGTAAAACCTTTCGATGTTATGAAGAAAGGTGATGATTTTATTTAAGATTTTTTTTTCACAATAAATTTAAAGTGAAAAATGTCAAAATAATGTGGACAAAGATGAAAAATCTCAAATTTTATACTTCACAAATGAGAAATGCGCTGGAGGTGCTAAGGCCAATTTTAATACCACTATACAGCCGACGTTTCGGGGGACTCGGGGGAGGCGTTGAGTCCCCCGAAACGTCGGCTGTATAGTGGTATTAAAATTTGGCCTGAAAGTACCTCCCAGCATTTTATTTCTCATTCATCTGTCTGCGCCAGGCTTTCCAAATCATCAATTTTTACTTTCTCTTACCTATGTATATATGTAATATATATATATAGAGAGAAAGTATTGGATTCATGTCAAAAATTCGATGTCGAGATTTTGATGGATCTTCACGTTTTGAGGTCCCCTGAATCCAAAAAGTGGTTTTCGCGACATGGTCTGTCTGTGTGTGGGTGTGTGTGTCTGTCTGTCTGTGAACAAAATATCTCAAGAACGAAAAGAGCTAGGAAGTTGAAATTTTATATTTAAGTTAGACACCCCCATGGGACGTGACACGAAGCTTTTGAACAAAATCGACCCAAAAAGTACTAGTACTTTACTGATTCACTTTTTCAGTTTTTTCGATTTTCCTCAAAATTTGCTCCAACGATTTTTTTTTTTAATTCAAAAATCAATTATTTTTTTAGATTCTCTATAAAATGTATATTCTCATTTTGTCATTGAAATCTTCTGAAGACCACTTTACTCTTGTACTCCATAGAAAAGATAGGAGAAATGGTTGCCATGGTATCAAAATATAAATATTTTCCCATACTTATAAATTTTACATCTGGCCCCGGGCTTGGCGTAGTAAGTAGCGTGCCTACCTCCTATACCAAACGTCGCGGGTTCGGACCCAGGCAGTCCGATGATTTTATTTAAGCCATTTGGATACCAGATGGCTTAAATAGAAATGCCTGAACCCACAATAGATATATTCTCTACAACGGTTATCGTCAAAGTCTTATATGGCCTAAGTTGCCGAAAAGACTGCATGAATGTGTGTGTGAATGTGAGTGTGAATGAGAAAAAAAGTGTGAATGTTTTTTAAAAAAAAAAAAAAAAAAATTTTACATCTTGAATTCAATTGTACCCTACTGTCGGAAACCAAATACATGTCGACACAAAAAATCTGGTGTGACAAGCACAGTACACAACTTTCGATTACCGAAGGTAAGAGAAAGTTGTGTGCTGTGCGCCAGTCACACCAGATTTTTTTATACTTAAACTAAATACACATTTCGGAAGCGTCTCGAGTATTTTGAATAAAAAAATCTGCCAAAGAGTACTAGTACTTTACTGATGTACTTTTTCAGTTTTTTTTTTCGATTTTCTCGAAATTCACTCAAACGATTTTGATTAAAATTCAGAAATGAATTATGTTAGAGCCTGAAGGAGATGTAGGAAGGGTGGTATTTGTGGACTGTATGTATTATCATATTTACTCCCTCCAAGCATTCGTGGACTCCTCGGAAAACGGGATAATGAAGTACACCGTATTTCAACAAATATACACTGAAAAAAAACCGACCTTGTAAAATTAAAGTGGAATCCCTTTAAAAATTTTCAACAAACCTTCCCATAAAATTAACAAATTTTCCTTTTATTTTTACAAGAAATCGCCTCAAGTTCTATATGACAAACTCATACCGTAAAAATGAAAAAATTTCCTTTTATTTTTACAGGAAATTTCATCGAGTTCAAATTCAAAAAGAAATCCTGTAAAATTGACAAGGTTTCCTTTAAATTTGACAGTAAAAACCTTTAAATTCTTATTCTACCTGAGAAAAAGGCAACTCCTCCATACCTACCTACCTACCCATTGCTTACTCTAACTCAAAGCTCGTCATTCTCTTAGCAGACAGTATGACTAGGTTGAGGCTACATTTCTTTTCCAGATTCATTCTTTGAATATTTGAAATCCGAGTTGATATCTTCTATCATATATACTTTTTTAATTTTGAAAAATATTTGTACTTTTTTTTTTTTATTCACGGCACGTCTAACAAAATTTTCTTTGTGTCCTGTTTTTTTCTTACATATTATGGCAAAAAACCAAGGTACGTCTACAAAATATAATATTATTTTCTTTTAATATATTATTTATAATAAATTTTGTGCTTGACTTGCAGAACTTCAATGAAGAGTATTTAAAATTATATCACATGCTAATCGAGTGGGATTTAGAAGATGTTTCATATATTAAAAGGTAAATACAGTATAATGTTATAAAACAAAAAGGTGAAATGTTTCAAAATATTATCTAGTGTTTATACAAATTATTTTTTTTTAATAAAAAACTTTTGCATATGTTTTAGGCTTTCGGCCATTGACTTTAGTGGAAAAAAGGTCCTTTGAGATAAAATTCCTTATTTTCAAGGGACAAAGGAACCGAATACAATAAAGTGGCCTTAGCCCAAAAGGGATTCTGGCCTCTCTCGTTAACAGGTAGGCGACTGAGATGAGGCAAGAAGTTAAAAATTTAGAATATAAACAAATTTTGGTGGAATTAAAAACCAACTTTTTTTTCAGAATACAACACAAAATCTAAGATTCAGCATCTACAATTGAACAATTCATCCTATGGTTCTGAAAATGCCATTCCAATTGTTTTTTCCATAGTATCTAAAAATAAATTCATATCTGTGATATTTTAATGTTTCAAAAATTATTAATAGGCCTATTTATAAAATAAGACATCTTGATAATTCATTTCAAAAGTATTTATTTATATAATTTTGGT
>JAKCPI010009639.1:0-25919 GCA_023213315.1 Euborellia annulipes
ATATTCAAGTTCTCATGCATTAATTTAATTAAATTTCGCACCTTTTGGGGGGGGGCATGGAAGGAACCTCTACGTGGTGCCCCCAAGAAACGTTGTCCAAGAAGAGAAGACGGCCAATCCTTCCTCCTAAGGTATGGAAGCTTAAGCAAAAACACCATCTCAATACCACAAAATGAATGAAACGATTAATGAAGAAACAACATCTCAGTTTAAGAAACCTATCTGTCTACTCTCGCTTATCAATCTCGTCTGTTATTTACCATATTTCTTATTTTGAAAAAGTACTAGTACTCTACCAAAATTTATTCTTTCTAACCCTCTTATGAAACAAATATTTATTTCAATTGAATTGGCTATCAATCATGTTGTGAAACAAATTCATTTGTTTATAATTAGATGTTTTTTAATGACACCTGTATGATTTTGTTTTGATTTTTTATCAAAATTAACGAAAAATGTCATTTTCATTTGATTTGATGGTCTGTCTGTCTGCCTGTATGTGTGTGTGTCTGTGAACAAAATATCTCAAGAACAAAAAGAGCTAGGAGGTTGAAATTTTATATTTAAGTTTGGCACCCCCCTGGGACGTGACACGAACCTTTTGAAAAAAATCGACCAAAGAGTACTAGTACTTTACTGATGCACTTTTTCAGTTTTTTTCGATTTTCTCTAAATTTGCTCCAACGATTTTTTTTTAAATTTAAAAATCAATTATTTTTTAGATTCTCTATAAAATGTATATTCTCATTGAAATCTTCTGAAGACCACTTTACTCTTGTACTTCATAGAAAAGATAGGAGAAATGGTAATAATATGGTAACAAAATATAAATATTTTGCCTTACCTATAAATTGTACATCTTGAAAATCGAATATACCGTACTGTCGGAAACTAAATACATGTCGACACAAAAAATCTGGTGTAACAAGCACAGTACACAATTTTCGATTACCGAAGGTAAGAGAAAGTTGTGGGCTGTGCGCCAGTCACACCAGATTTTTCATTTAGTGAATATGTGAGTGTGATTTATTGAAAGAAGATCAAAAAATTTTTTTTCTCGCTATTAAAAGGCAAATATTAATAAATGCATTTGACCTTTAACTTTTAATTCCAAAACTATTGGGGTTTCCTGTAAAGTAATTCTTTAAAGTTTATTCAGAGGGACAAACTTGAATGAAACAAGCTTCCATTCTCCAGCTATTTATATTTAATTTTTACACCAATACTCTGGCAATGAACGAATGAATGAAATTCTTCTTTTCTCAACTTGCTCTCATATCCATCCTTGGGAAGTCAGATCTCTTTACAAATAGAAATTGATGGATAATTAGCAGGCAGTTTTATGGAACAAATTCACTTTTTGTAAGTGGGATAGAGAGAGAATTCATCCCCATCAAGACTGATATTTCCAATACTATATTGTATTTATATGGATTACTTTAAATATTATCAGAAATTCTATTTGAATTCATGAAAAAAAAATCTGGTGTGACACTACTTTCCATGGGCGTACCCAGCGAGGGGCAGGGGGGGCAGCTGCCCCCCCAGAAGCAAAAAAAAAATTAAATGTTTATAAAGTGATGAAACTAAACAAAATTGGTGGATGGCGACGGAGAATGATTCTTTTTGTTAGGACTCGAGGGTTTTTAGGCCTTTAATTCGAAGGCTTTTCCCCTCTATATAAAAAATAGCTATGTCACAATCTGGACGACCATGATCTGCCCCCCCCTGGACGACCATGATCTGACCATGCCCCCCCCCCCTAGATTTGATCCTGGGTACGCCCATGCTACTTTCTCTTACCTTCGGTAATATAAAGTTGTGTACTGTGCTTGTCACACTAGATTTTTTGTGTCGACATCTTTCCGACAGCACGGTAGATTCGATTTTCAAGATGTAAAATTTATATGTGAAAATATTTATATTTTGATACCATGGCAGTCACACCAGATTTTTCATATCTCCTATCTTTTCTATGGAGTACAAGAGTAAAGTGGTCTTCAGAAGATTTCAATGACAACGTTTGAACAAATTTAGAGAAAAACGAAAAAACTGAAAAAGTGCATCAGTAAAGTACTAGTACTCTTTGGTTGATTTTGTTTAAAAGCTTCGTGGTCCCATGGGGGTGCCTAACTTAAATATAAAATTTCAACCTCCTAGCTCTTTTCGTTCTTGAGATATTTTGTTCACAGAGACAGACCATGTCGCGAAAACCACTTTTTTGGATTCAGGGGACCTCAAAACGTGTATATCCATCAAAATCTCGACATCGAATTTTTGACATGAATCCAATACTTTCTCTCTATATATATTAACATATATATAGAGGTAAGACAATGTAAAAATAGATATCCATTGAGGAATAATATATTTGGTAAATTTTATTTTTGATTTAATCTAAAATGAGAATATTTTTTTATCTAGAATATTTATTAAATAATTTAGGAAATAAAAATAAATTATTCTAATAACTCATATATTGTCCAATTCCAGGTAAATAAAATTTTGAAATAGTCATTTTTTTTAAATTGGTACCTTCTCTTTCTCTCTGATTCATTGCACACATGTTCTAGATTATCGGCTTTGCATTCAACCAAATTCAAATTCTTTATACAGTAAAAGCACCGTAATATTAATTTCTCACATTAAGTAATATTAACGATGCAACCCAAGACTAATGAAAAAGTTCTGAAAAAAGGACATCTTAAGAAGAATATTCCCAGAATTGATATAAAGAAAAAACGTAAGAAAAAGTATTCGTTTGCCATCTATATCTACAAAGTGTTGAAACAGGTCCATCCTCTTACTGGTATTTCGCAGAAAGCGATGAGCATCATGAATTCTTTTATTATCGATATTTTTGAACGTTGTGCTACTGAGGCTTCTCGATTGTGTCATTCCAACAATCGTTCAACCATCACCAGTCGAGACATCCAAACTGCTGTTCGAATTTTACTACCAGGTGAATTGGGAAAACATGCCGTCTCTGAAGGCACCAAGGCCGTCTGCAAATATACTTATTCAAAATAAATTGTTTTATTTCATTTTCTCTTAATATCTAATAAATTTCTCGTTTTCATTATCTCCTAATATGAAATAAATTGCATTATTTTTTTTTTCTAATACTTTTTTTATTTACCTACTGTATATAATAAGATGGTCCTTTTCAGGGCCACCCATATCTTTTTTATTTACAAAAATAGGCCTATTTATTTTAATCATCTTGAAAAAAGTAAGAGGTTGTATAGTGGCACTCTAAAGAGAAGACGTATTAACAATGTTTGGTAGGCTTAAATCAAAAATTGAATTTTCGAACTATGATTCTCAGTAGGCGACTTGAGCCATCAATAAATATTTCCATGTCCTTAAAAAAAATATGGTGTGACTGGTCGCACAGCACACAACTTTCTTTGTGCTTGTCATATCAGATGTTTTTGTGAACTAAGGAGGTCCCTATTTATAGAAGTCAAAATTTTTTTTTCACAAGAGGTGTCATGATGCTTGAAGTGTCGAATAAACGTAAAAATGAGAAAAATCTTTTGACCATCAATTCATCAGTTGACTAAAATTCTTACTAGGAACCAGTCTTCCAATTAAAATCTCATTCACAAGTTTAAATTTTACATACTTAGTGAAGAGGTAAAATATATACTTAATTTTTACTGTTCTGTGTGTAAAATACATCATTATAAATTTTTGATGAAGGCGTTATTTCGCCGAAACAAGTAATTTTGCGCAAACTTGTTATCCTGAAAAAAAGAAAAATATATATATATATATAATATGAAAAATTGTATTTGTCATCTTTTATTTAACCAAAAATTTATCTACCTTGTGCATGAGGTTTTAATAGGAACTACTTATTAGGTACAAGGTGAGTTTTTTGACCATTTAAGGAGATTTTAAAAAGAATACAGTTCAATAAACACAACTTTTTTTTGATGATACTCAATATATCCTTTTATTTGATTAAATAAATTAATATCTAATTCGAAATACAAGAATAAACAATATTTTTTTTAGCTAAATCTAACAGCTACCAAGCTATATAAAGAATTTTTAAGACACAACAAATATTTTAAATTAAAAACTATATTTTTTACACTTAAGCTAACCTTATTTGCTATTTATATGATATATGATATATATATTATATCTAATATAATTTGTAAATAGATTGTGAGAAAGCCTTAAGAAAAATTATATAAAAAAGTCATATCTATGATAAAAGAATATTAAAATTATCAAGAGAAGTAAGTACAATCGTTTTTGAAATTTTTTTAAGTAGGAAAAAAAAACCAACTTAATAGCCTATTTAGAAGAGTTGATTATAATAATAAATATCTCACTATAATAATGCACTGTTAAAATAAGAGAGAAATAGATAAGAAAATTCGATAATATTCTATTTTTTTAATAATTAAAATTTTAATTAAATAATAAATTGATATAAATGTTTCATAATAATTAAAAAATCTAAGCTGGGGAAGGGAATCTATTATCTAAAAGAAGCAATTCTGTAATGGCTTTATTAATATCATTATTATGTCGATCTAAAATCACATTATTCAAAGCATAATTTTTAAAGCCCATTTCTTTAAGTATCTCCAAATATTGTGCTCTTTGGGAGGCAGCTAAAGAAGACTTTTTGGCCTCTTGTTGTTCCTATAATAATAACAAAAATATTTTTCAAGCAATAAATAATAAGATTGATTGATAAATAATTATTACGAATTTAATAAAAAACAAAACATTTAGGATATAATATTTTTACTTACACTAGGTCTCCTTAAGTTGTTGAAAACAGTCTTTGCAGTTGAAAAAGCAGATGAAGCGACAGATATAGCTCCATCAATTAAAGTTTCAGGCAAAATTGCCACAGAAGTTGGTTGAAATAATGGAAAAGATTGAGAACTATTTGAATTAATTCCATTCCCATTAATTGGTGCTGAAGAGGTAGAAGGTTGATTGGTTTGATGAAAATTGAAATCATTCATTTTTTCTTTCGATGGAACTTCAGTAGATTCAGCAGAATTTGAATAGTTGATATTCCATCCAGACTTTAAAGGATGACATAACCCATCTTTATCAATCGCATAAACATTTTCTATATTTGTTTTTGTATATTTGTCAAAATGTAAAGAAGATTGTGGTAAATCTGATTGAGAATGTCCACTGGAGTCTTCCTCTGAATTAATTGGATAACTTATTTTTGGCGGCAACGGTTCTTCTTCGTTATTTTCTTTTGGTAAAGAATCACTTTCTTTAGGAGTTTGAGGAGATAAGTTAGTTTCTGAATTTAAATTAGTGGATGTAGTAGGGATTGGCTCTTGTATAGAATCATCAACATGTTCAGGTTGCGAACAACCTAGAATAGAAAGAATGAATTTATACCATTTTAATGAACTATTGATATTTTATTTATTTTAATGTCAGTGAAAAATTTGCTAATTGCTATACTTTCCCATTTGTTTGATCTTTTTACATTCTCTTGCCTATATTCCTCTATCTTATACTATTTAACGAGCAATCAGGTCTATTCTCTAAACAAAAACGTTATCTTTTAACATCTGAAATCAGCGTTAATTCATTATAACACCTCCTTGCCTCATATTCAGGTCTATTCTCTAAAAAACAGACGTTAAAATTTAAAATAAATAAATAAGTGTTAAAAAGTAATATAAAAACGTTAAAAAAATGCTATTCTCTAAATAAATTTTTAACAGCGACGTTAACATGTTGCTTTTATTTCAAAGCTATCAAAATCATAGGTTAAGGACGCCATTTTTATTTTAAACACGACGTTAAAATACTAAAGGCTCTCCTAGACATGGCATTAAAGATTAGGGGGGATGCCTTTAATATTTTAACGCCGTGTTTAATGCATAAAAATGGCATCTTTAATCAAAACAAAACATAGCTACTATCTTCATATGTGCTAAAAAGTAAAATGTTAACGTCACTGTTAAAACTTGGTTTAGAGAATAGCAATTTTTAACGCTGATATTATTGTTTTACTTTTAACACTCAATTTATGATATTAAATTTTAACCTCTGTTTTTAGAGAATAGACCTGAATATAAGTTTGTTTATATATTTATATGGGATCACATGATCTCCCGAAAAGGGCCTAAAAGGTTTTTTCTACTTTTAAATACAATATTTACTATTTTTGGCACCAATATGAAGTGTAGTGTAGTTTGTTAGGTATCGTCTTTGGGAAGTTTAGGGTAGTAAGTCGTACTTTACTAATGTACTCTTTATTATTTTCCAATTTTATAAAAAAAAATCTGGTGTGACTGTTCGCACAGCAAACAATTTTCTCTTACCTTCGGTAATTAAAAGTTTGGTTAAGTGCTTGTACACCAGATTTTTTTTTTAATTTAAAAATTAATATTAAAAAAATTTAAAGATATAATAATTCTTACCCTCTTGAGACATATCAGTAGTAAAACAAGAAGGCATTGGAATAAAAACGAAATTATCTTCATTTTCAGAATCAGAAATGGAAAGCGAACCAGATAAAACACTAATATTATCATCTTCAGTATCACTGTCCAAAGATAATGCTTTAGAAGTGACTTCATTTTCTGTTATTTGGTTTGGATTATTATCGACCAGTTCATTTTTATTTATGTTTTCCATTTCAGTAAGACTCTGAATATTTTCTTCAACAAGATTGAGTTCAGTCATTTTTTCTAAAAAAGAAAAAATAATTAATATAAATCTGGAACAACATTAATTTCTTTTCAATCTTAAGATCGTTTCTTATTGGGCTTTTTTGAGTTTTGTGTTCAAGACACAATGAGATTTGGGTATATTGTTACACGACAAAGTCGAAGAAGTGAAATAGAAAATGCGATGATGATGAACATTTAAAAAATATCTACCTAATTCGCAATTCCCAGCTTTACATAATTACTGAAATGTTTTACTTTTTTAAAAGATATTGAATTAGAAAATGTCACTAATGGAAAATTAAAGGAGAAACTATGTAGAAAAAGAGATGTTTTCTCAATTATTGAGATTTTTTTCTTAAAAAAGTTATAAAACCAATTTATAGCTGAGATATATTAATAAGAAGGCAGAAATGAGAGATGCAGCTAAAGTTATTTCTTTATTCATTTCATTCCCACAGATAACGTTTCGGTATCGTGTTTGAACCATCCTCAGAGCTGGCGAAAAGTCATTATGAAAGTGTCATAGTGGATTTTATACATTGTTGAACAACCCTTATATAATAAATATATACACAGTATGAGATGACCAGGTGCATAATGAATGCGAGATGACCAGGTACATAATGAATTATACATTCATTATAAAATCCACTATGACATTTTCTTCGCCAGCTCTGAGGATGGAACCGAAACGTCAGCAGTGTGAATTAAATGAATAAAGAAATAACCTTAGCTGCATCTCTCATTTCTGCCTTTTTATTAAAAAAAGTTATAGTTTTCAAAACAATAACTCAACACTGTGTCAATATACCGTTTGAGATTGAGTGAGAGATGATTTTTTTGATAGGGCATTTTTAGGGCCTCCTGGTCTCCGTAACATCAAAGAAACTTAATAGGAATTTTTTATATTTTATTCATATTTAATAAATGATTAACTGTTTAAATATGATTCACAAATGAAAAAAAAGCAATAGATTTTACCTGAAATATCATCCAAATTTTTTTCTAAAGTAAGTTTTTCAGATTTTTTATCTAAAAAAAAATGCAATTATAATTAAAATGAAGAAATAGTTATATCAAAAATTGAAAAAACAAATTGTCTTACTTTCATTCTCAGATGGTTTTGATACAACTATAGAAACTTTAATTGGTTCGGCAAAAGATTTACCATTTTTAAAAAAATTCCAATTAGATTCAAAAATTCCAAAGAAATCTAAAAAGGAATTAATAAAATTAAAAAAAAAAAAAACGTAGAATAAATATTTTGAATGCGAAGTGAATGAATGTAAAAATTATTATAAAGTAAATATTAATATTATTACCTACCACAAATCGATATTGAATAAGATAGTGAAGCTAATTATGGAAAAATCTTATTAAATAATCACCTGGCGGAGAAAATATGGTGGTAATTTCTCCTTGTTGTCCAGGTTGAAGAGATGGACATTGAATAATTGAAGGATTAACTTCGAGTCCAAAAGTCTTTGAAATTAATCTTAATTCAACCTGAAATATATATTCATAAAAATATAAATAAGGATAGAAAGAATGAAAGAGAGGATGGTATAGGACAAAAGTCAGGTAAATAATTTTAGTCTAAAGCGCCCCATACACGCCGTACTTTGGTAGGCGATTTTTCACCACCCACGCCTACAAACGAGCCAAATCCGCAAGTGTGTGGGCTCTTAAGAGCCGAACCGAGTCAAAAATAAAATAAAATACTTTATCTGAGGCACGAGCCCGATAAAGTACGGAGGGTATGGGGGGCTTGAGGGAGGACAAGTAATTTCGTTTTTTCCCAACAAAGGACTTAGGCCTAATTGTATTTTTTCAGAGCCAACTTCATACTTAAGCCTCATTATCATTATATATTTTGACAGCTGATATAGCTTTCTTGTGAAAAAGATCGATTGATTCTATGCAGTAGTTTTTTGTTCGTTCCCTTTCAAATATAGAAAGTAAAAAAGCAGGATTTTTGGCATATTTTACTTTTTTATTTTAGAAAAGGTAAAAATGCTGTTCTAGCAAGAAAAAAATTATTTAAATTTAACAAATTCGGTTCATGATCAGTTAAAATCTAGGTTTAATCTCAAGGCTCGATATGGGTAATTCTTTTACAAACCGAACAGGCGCAGCCCCCTGGCAAATGGCAAAGACCGCATATTGAAAGGGCGCCAATAAAAAACCACTACGTAGAATCAAACGAACTTTTTTACAAGAAAGCCTTGCTATGTCACCTGTCAAAATATATAATGATTATACGGCTTAAGTATGAAATTAGCTGTGAAAAAATACAATAAAGTCCTTTGTTGGGAAAAACGAAATGACTTTTAAAACAACCCATATTTTATTCATTTAATTTTTCTAATGACAGCTAAAGTAAAATTACGAAAAAATTTTAGCTGTCCTAAATTCTTCCCTATTCCTGAATTTCCCTTGAATATAATTCATAATTACATCATTCATCCAAGCAGTTCCTCCATTGTTATATATTTGCCAAGTTGGATTGTGTTTTTCCCCTAATTTTAGAAATATTGCACTCTGGGGATTATTCAAAATAATAGCATCATCCGTTAGGGTTTCATTTTGTAGAGTGGAATTAAAAGAGTTACTCAGTGATAGTTTATGAATATTCTTTTTTTCCATGAGTTTTTTTTGTTTTGTTCTCAAGTTTTTCTAATTTCAAATCCAGTTTCTTTTCTAATTTTTTTTCACGTTTATGTAACTTTTCAATTTTTCTAAATAATTTATGATCCCTGAAAATCAAAAAAATAATTTTAATATAAAATTCTTTTGCGATAAATGGTTTTTTGCTAGCAGTTTTTAGTTCATCTGAGGAATGTCTAATTCCGATCTTACTTTATAAAAGTGAGTGTTGTGTAATATCGAACCTTATTTTTAATTTAAAAATTTTTTTAATTCTAAAAAAAGATGCACTTCTAACAAAGCTGAAGGAGCTAGCTAGATATTATGAAAGTACAATAATTCAAAAACTGCTTGCTTAGGTCCATTCTTTCATTTTTCCATTTTCAAAAATAAAAAATTGTCTTACTTTGTGTTTACAAATTCACTGGCCTCTTGTTCATTAACCTTTTTCTTTGTCGATGGAGATTGAATGCTATTTTTGGAATGCGTTTCTTCTATTAATCTTTTCGAACTTTTCATGACATTGTGGGTAACTTCTTGAACAATTTCTTTTTTCATCTAAAAAAAATTAATATTAAGAAAAACATCAAAATTTAATTTAAAAAAAAAAAAAGTAAAAATGTTTCTACCTCTTCCATATATTTTATAAACCATGTAGGAGGTTTTTCTTCTTTATCCTTTATTTTTTTTATTGCTCCAGTGGCCTTTGGAATATCTTCTTTTTTTTCTTCAACTAATTTAGTATTTTTCTGTTTTATAATAATGGGTTTCATTTTGCTGATAGAAGTAATTTCTTTTGGTTTTACTATCTTATCAGATTTAGATTTAATTTGTTTTTTGAATTCCGTTAATTTTTCAGAAGAGAATTGTTTGTTTAAAATCATTATTGGTGATGATGATGATGCAAGTTTTTCGATTCTTAAAATAACGTTTTGGTTATTTTGTGCTTGTTGACGAGCAAACTAAAAAAAAAAATTAAAAAATCTTTAATAATCAATTAATTTCAATTTAATTGTGGAATTATATTTAATATAAAGGTCCTATCGTTTCGCTTGCTCCAAGGTAGCGTGCACTTTTTACCATGGCAAGTGAAACGAACAAACCTATAATCTAAAGTAAAATGTTATAATCAAATTTAGATAGGGTTCTAACTTATTCAAGTATTAATTTTATTTTTAAAACCTAAAACTCCAATTTTATTAATTTAAGTCATAGTCTCGAGTTCAAAGATTCATTTTCTGTTCTGGGAGTGACAATTACATCTGATCTCTCCTGGAGCAACCACATCTCTTCTGTGGTTAAATCTACCGCAAGGAAATTGGGTTTCCTATTCAAAACGAAGCGATACTTTCCCTCCCAACAACTCCTAATCATCTATAAAGCCCAAATTCGGCCGGGTCTTGAATATTGTTCCCACCTTTGGCGATGGGTGTCGAAAGACGCTCTCTCCTCCTTGGAAGCCATACAGAGGCGTGCAATTAGACTGATAGGTGATTCCACCCTTACCGCATCCCTACAGTCACTAGATCATAGAAGAAGCGTGTCTGCACTATCTCTCTTCTACAGGTATTACCATGGTCAATGCTCTGCCGAATTAAAATCAATTATCCCACCCAATGCAACATATTCACGGAACACAAGAGAGGCATCTTCCCAGCATCCCTATGCTGTTCAGATCACGACTAAGAGAACTAATCAGTTTCATTCTTCCTTTGTCCCCATGACCTCCCGTGATTGGAACAAGCTCCCTGCGTCTATCTTCCCCAAAACCTACAATCTTCAGACTTTCAAGTCTAACCTCAACAGGCATCTTCTCAGTTCCCGCAGTTGAGTTTCTCCTATATTTTCTTCCTAGCTGCATGTGACTACTGGTCATTATAGGTCTTCGGACCTTATACACCCATTCAAAAAAAAAAAAAAAAAAAAAAAAACTAAAAAGGCTCCAACCTAGAGCACCAACAAATTCAGAGCGGCAGATTGCCAATTTATTCAAAAGTTAATATGAAGTATTTCAGACGTTAATAATATTTTTCGTACCAATTTAAGATTAAGGAAAGAAATGAAAACATCAATGAAACTCTATTTGTTGTACAAAACAAATGTATTAATCAAATATGAACTAAAGAGGAGCGAATGGACTTTAGCCTATAGGCGGCATACTCTTAAATCCGGCCCTGAGGAGACATCATCATAATGCAATGCTTCAAACTTAAATATTAAATTTGCATAATCTAATTATAATATATTAGTAATTTTCTTGATTACTTTTATATTCGTTTCCATAATATTATTATTAAGTTATCTTTTGACAAAGCCTAATAATTGTAAAATAGTAATGTTGAAATGAAAAGTAAGATTTTTTTAAAAGATTATAATAATAATATACAAAGTTGGATAATGAAAATATGCCTGTTATTTGTTTAGTTTTGTTTTATTTGAAATGAATTGAATCAATTTAATGAGTATGCAAAAATCTAATCACATTAATAATCATATTTGTCTTCAGGGTCATTTGAATATCTTATAAAAATATATATATATATATATATATATATATATATGTGTGTATGTGTATATACATTTAACCCTTGACATTTCTAAACTAAATAGTTTAGAAAGATCTTTCGATTGAGTTGGGAAAAGTTATTTATTTATTTTTGGGCACTTCGAACCCCGAAACCTTATGTCCGCACGGGAGGGTATGACGAGGACAGAAAGGCCTTTGTTCTTTAGCCTTTGGCCTTTGGCTATGAACTATTTGGCCATAAAGCTCTTTTGAGCACAAGCCGGATAGCAGCATTTTTGCATAGATTGCGAGCCGCCGGGAGTTGAACCACGGATCTACCGATTTGTACTCAGTGTGCCCTACCAGAGGGGCACAGCAAGGCATTCAGTAATTTGAATTCACTCAGACCGCTATTTTGGTCATAGGGAGAAATGGACCCAAATGTGAAGCCACGAATTTCTCCGTCCAGGCACAATCTACCAGGACTAATTGAGAAAATCCCTCATTGATTCACTGACATCAGTCACGTCACGTCTCCGTTCCGTCAGTTCCGATTAGTATCTGTCACATGAAATTTAAATGGGGCTGTCCATACTGAGCCGGCGCACTTCAGTCACCTTAAATAGAAGTTTAATCAAATTTAAAAATGTGAATATAACCTGACGGGTAGATGTGAGCACGCATCAGTCACGTCACCGTTCCGAATTAGAACCGTCGTCGGCCAGTCTCAGTCAAAATAGCGGCTACATATTCACATCTAACCGTCATTTTACTTTACTTACTTCTTATATATGTACCTGGTAAATATATAAGAGAAAGTAGTGGATTCATGTCGAAAATTCGATGTCGAGATTCTGATAGATATACACGTTTTGAGGCCTCCTGAGACCAAAAAAGTGGTTTTCGCAACATGGTCTGTTTGTCTGTGTGTTCAATTTATAGCATGAAGGAATTGAACTAGGAGGATGAAATTTTATATTTAAGTTAGGCACCCCCTGAGGCATGAAAATAAGCTTTTAAATAAAATCGGCCAAAGAGTACAAGTACTTTACTGATATACTTTTTCAGTTTTTTCAATTTTCTTAAAATTAGCTCTAACGATTTTGATTAAAATTTATAAATCAATTATTTTTTAGAAGCTCTTAAAAATGTATATTCTCATTTTGGCCTTGAAATCTTGTTAAGAACACTTTATTCTCGTACTTCATAGGAAAGATGGGAGAACTGGTGTGACAAGCACAGAACACAACTTTAGAATACCGAAAGTAAGAGTGTTGTGTGCTGTACGACCAGGTACACCAGATTTTTTTTCAAAACAATGATAAAACTTGTCAGTCAAAACAGAGAAATATCGTAGAGAAGAAATTATTTTTTGACGGTAAGGTGACTGAAGTGAGACGGACGATTCTGATCGTGGCTGCGCCGGCTCAGTATGGACAGCGCTATTTAAATTTCATCAAAACATATTTTTGAGACTGATACTAATCTGAACTGACGGAACGGAGACGTGACGTCACTGATGTGTGCGAATCGACCTTATGAACCGCTATTTTGACTGCGACGGTTCTGATTCGGAACGGTGACAGAACTGTGACCTGACGGATGTGTATGAATCGACCTTTATGCAATTAATAAATAAGAAATTATAAATATATATATATATATCACATCACGTTCGGGGCCGTGGAGAAGTAGGGCATAGTGAGTACAAATCGGTGGTTCGACTCCCGGCGGCATCTTATTTTGTCGGCTATTTGAATTAATAAATATTAAATTGTATGAACATTTTTAAATTTGATTCAACTCCTACTTAATAGAGGTAAATGAAAAGTTAAATAAAGTTATAATAAAATAAAATATTAAAAAGTAAGAACCCATCAAAATTTAAACAGTAAAAAATACAGAATTTTATAAAATGAAAGTGACTTTTGCACGAAATTAAAATATAAATTTGAAGTTGCCGAATTTGAATTAACATTATAATATGAATTGTATTGTGCAGAATAAATGTGGCAAAATTAGTTGTTATATTCTGAAATTGCATCAGCATTCTTTATTTTGACGTGTCCCTCTTTTTCAAAACAATTTAGATTGATGTTTCAATCTAGGCAACTTTTCTTGTGATTCAAAAAAATATATTTATTATAATACCTTTAATGTTTCTTTGAATTCGCATTCGCTTTCAATTGGTATCTGGAATAAATAAAAATTTTGAAAGTTTAAGAAATGTCAAAAATTATTTGTTTCTAAACAATTATATAATACCTCGTCACCATCATTATCAATGTAAGAGACTGACAGATCTTCTAAAGTACCAAGATTTTGTCCCTAAAAATTATTTAATTATTTACTTATTATTATGTTTCAAAAAGATTAATAAATTAAAAAAAGAAAGTAATCTATACCAGATATGATTTGAATGTTTGGAAATCTAAAAATTCATCAGTGGTTTCCCAAACAATTCCTATTTGTGCACTTCCTGGTTTGTTTTTCCATTGTAATTCAAATATTATTTGTGAAGAATCCATTTTTTTTCTTTATTTTTTAATGAAAATCTCTTTGAAAATGATAAATGATGACCTATTTAAAAATTGTGATTTAATTTCGACGCAATATGATGATATTGTTCGTCCATTAAAAGTACCAACATGACATTCGCAAGCAAAGAGCAAAGAACAAAGAAACAACAAATGTCAACTTGTCAGAGAATGCAGAGAGTTAACAAGAGAAACTTCATTTCATTTTCTTTTTAGAGTTTACAAATAATTAAAATTAAACAAATTTATTAAAAAATAGAAATTAATATTTTTAGCTATTCTAAATATTTAATTATTAAGTAAAAATTCTCTGATAACAGTTATCTTTAGGCACGGGCGTATATAGAATTTTTTTCGAGGGGGGGGGGGGACTTTTTTCAATGTCCTCCCTTCTTCATACACAAAAATAATTTAAAAATCGGGGGTTTTTTTTAGTAAATTTTCCTCTCGCATCTTTCTTTAGGACTTTAAGAATATTTTTTATTTTCAACAGTTCCTTGCGCAGGGCTAAATTTTTATACGGTCCTCCCCACCCCCTTTTAAATCCAAATATGTTTCAGAGGGAAAATTTTTTATGAAAATATTTTTAAAGTTTCTTTCCCATGAATCAAGTTGCAAGAGACAGGGCCGCTCCCTTAGAAGAAAAAAAAATTATTTAAAATTTTTTTTTAATGAGAAAATTTAGGTCAAAGGACTGAGCCCAGGGATTTATACCCCCTGCTCACCTCTGACAGCATCAATGGTTATCTTAACATATATAGTTTGTATTTTATAATGAAAACATCAAAATATACAATTAAATTTAAGAGAAATATAAAAATTATTTGTATATTTCTTATTTCTTTCGAATCAAGAGGTCTTATTTATTTATTATTTTTTAAATAGTACATTTCCAAAGGGGGTTTCTTGCAGGGAGTTTGTAAGCTATTCGTTCGTTTATCGAAATCGTTCTTTTGAACTAGTTCAAACAAAAACTTACAGTTTTCCCATGGCGCTATAATCATTTTACTTTATTTTAATAAAAATATTTTTATTTATTATTTAAAAATTATAATTTATTTTTAAATGAAAAAAAAAAAATATTTCATTAAAGTAATTGAAAATTTAGGTTAGCTAAATTTTTTGAATTGAATAATAGCAAACTAGTCACCTTATGAATCACTCTATGTCCTTTCTTGTTTCCCTTCCTATAATCTTATCTCCATGGTAAAAAGATATCTGTCATATTTATGTTCATTATAGGCGTGGTAATATAAAATTTTGAAGTGAAAAAAATTTAATTTAATAGTAAAGAATGGCCGGTAGACTTCCAGCATGTGTAATTGATGTTGGCACTGGGTCAGTATATTATTTTTTTCCTTCTGTAATAAAAAAAATTTCATATTTATTTGATTTTTTTTTATTTATTCAGATATACAAAACTTGGCTTTGCCGCAAATAAAGAACCGCAATTTATCATTCCTTCCGCTATTGCTATTAAAGAATCAGCCAAAGTCGGCGATCAAGCTATAAGACGTCTAACCAAAGGTGTTGAAGATTTGGATTTTTTTATAGGAGATGAAGCATTTGATGCCACTGGATACGCGGTTAAGGTATATTTTAACGGCTGCTAATAATATTTTTGTGATTTTTTATTTTAAGAAGTTGATTACAAATTGCTCATCACTACAAAAGTTATTTTGACATATACTATGAGCGTTTGATAAATCAATCACTGAGAAATTAAATTTTTTAAATACTTTTTTTTTCAATTAATTTGGAGTTTTCTAATAAAATTTTTTTCTAAAAATAGTATCCTGTCAGACATGGTCTCGTGGAAGATTGGGATCTAATGGAACGATTTCTTGAGCAATGTATTTTCAAATATTTAAGAGCAGAACCCGAAGATCACTATTTTCTTCTAACCGAACCTCCTTTAAATACACCGGAAAATCGAGAATATACCGCAGGTAAAATACAGCGTCTCTTTTAACAATTATTTAGTAAGGATTTAGAGCAGAAAATCTCCATTTATTTAATCAATTCAAAAATTCAAGCTCATATTTTTCGTCAATATGAAACATTGTTTCATCCACGATTTAATCAAGGTATGAAAGCGAGGATTCACTTATCTTCTGAATCTCAAGAAAAAATCATTTTATCTTTCACTTTGAAAAATATAAGAATAGCATCCACTCATATTTAGCACCCAAATAAATTTTCATTTAATATATATATGGATCCATTTACTATTTGTTTCAAGGCTAATTTCTATCAGAGCCACTTGCTTAAAAGAATTCTTGTTTGCTGATTTCTTTTTTTGCAAGAAGTCCTTATAGAAATTATATTTAAAAATATATATATATATATATATATTCATTATTTTTCATGTATTGTATTTTTGTGAAGATGTTTTGTACTTTTCTTATGCCCGGCTAGCCGGAATCAAGAAGAGAGTATTAATTAATTAATTGGCAATTAATCCAGAATCGTGGCCTGATGGTATTCTTGTGTCTGACTTTTATGGAAAACTGAAAGAAAGTGAAAGATATGTTTCATCTAATCTTGTTCAACTTAACAACAATAATGGCAGTGCTTGAAATTATATATCAGAATGTCCGCGGTCTTCGTACGAAGATGAATGATTGTTACGATCAGACTTCAACTCTGGATGCTGATATTTATTGCCTTACCGAGACGTGGCTCAATGAGTGCTGCCCAGGTGGTTTACTTTTCCCTACTGACTTTGTGGTGTTCCGGTCGGATCGTCCCGCTACTGTTGCATCCAGAGGTGGCGGAGTTCTTACTGCGGTGAAGGGGGGACTACACGTTCTTCGAAGAGATGACCTGGAAGATGTGGACGTCGAGTCAGTGTGGATCCAGATTGATGGTGTTGATGGCACGAGGCCGCTTCTTTTGGGTAATATCTACATGGCCCCCCAGATGAACATTAGTGTAGTGAGTGAATATTTCAGCAGACTTGAGTTGACAATAGACATTTCAGCCTATGACATTGTTTTGTTGGGTGATTTTAACTGCCCCGGAGTTGATTGGTCCTCCCTTTCTTGTATGGAGTGTCCATCTTATGCTAAGGGGAGAGCCCTTTCGCTTCTCTCGTTTATGGCCTTTCTAGGGCTCGAACAATGTAATTGCATTAAAAATAAGTACGGGAGTCTATTGGATCTTTGTCTTACTAACTTTCCTGATGGTGTGAATATAGCTCGCTCTTTGCAGAATATAGTTGAGCCGGATAATTATCATCCCACATTGTGTATCGATGTAGAGTTTAGTACAGGTGGTGTTTCTCCTGTATCCCCCTGTCAATCTTTCAATTATGGTTCAGGTGATTATTATGGTTTATATCTGGAACTTCTTAACAAGGATTGGGACCTTATTGTTAACGATGGAAGTTTGGATGTGATAGTGAGTGAATTCTCTGATGTAATTATGGAGTCTATGAATAAGTACATACCCAAACTTAATTTCTCTCCTAAAAGTAATTACCCAAGATGGTTTACCAGACCTCTTATAAGATTAAATGAAAAAAAGAACTTTCTTCATAAAAAGTGGAAAAAATATGGGTCAGAGGAAATCTATGTACAATACAGTAATGTTCGAAGATTATTTAAAGATAAACTAAAAATTTGTAAATATAATTACTTCAATGGAATGGAAAATCATTTATCCTCGGATCCCAAACGTTTTTGGAGTTATGTTAATAAGAACATTAAGGGGGCGAGGTCTGAGATATGTCTGATGGATGGCTCAACCATTGTAGACGGTGAAAGGGTGTGCGAGATGTTCACTGACTGTTTTGGAAGATCGACCCCTAGCCAGCCGCAGTCACTGCGCTCCCCTACCATTTTCTATAATAATAGCTTACCTGATTTTAAAATAACAATAGAGGACATAATCAAATCAGCTAGTAAATTGAAGCCAAATCGATCGTGTGGCCCGGATGGAATACCATCTTTCATAGTCAAAGGGTGTTTAGATCCACTACTTCTCCCTTTGCAAAAGATTTTTAATCTCAGTTTGGAGCGTCAAACTTTCCCTGAGCTCTGGAAACATGCTCATATTGTGCCTATTCATAAATCTGGATCCAAACTGAGCGTATCAAATTATCGACCAATAAGTATCTTGAGTAATTTTGCAAAAGTCTTTGAGGGAGTAATTTATGACAAATTATCCTCCTACTTCAAACAAATAATTCATGATAATCAGCATGGATTTGTTAGGGGAGGTCAACCATCACCAACTTAGCAAGTTTCACATCTTTTACTGGGGACTCTATCAACTCTGGTGTTCAGGTGGATACAGTATACTTTGACCTTACTAAGGCCTTTGACAGCGTCGATCATGGACTACTCGTATCGAAGTTGCACAATTATGGAGTGAATCATAAGCTATGTTGTTGGCTTTCTAGCTATTTAAGTGGAAGAAAAACACTGTTAAATGTAATAACAGAATATCGAATGGTTGTTACATAGCTGATATTGGTGTCCCCCAGGGTAGTATTTTGGGTCCTCTTTGCTTCTCAATATTTGTGAATGATTTGGTAAACAACATTAAATTCTCAAGATCCCTGCTGTATGCGGATGACCTAAAGGTGTTTAAGACTGTCAATAGTGTCGGAGATTGTCAATTCCTTCAGGAGGATATTGACTCGGTTTTCAAGTGGTGCTTGGAGAACGGACTGAAAATAAATATTTCCAAGACAAAAGTGGTCTCCTTTTCAAAGAGAAGAGTAATTTCCCTGACTTTTCCTTACCTCCTAGAGAATGCCAACATTGTTAGAGAGGAGGGAATAAGGGATCTGGGAGTCTACTTCGACAGTCGGTTGTCATTTGATGGTCATATTCAGATGACCAGCATGGCGTGTAGCAGAATCTTGGGCTTAATTATTAATATCACTAAGAATTTTAATAATATTGAGTGTGCCACGACTCTTTTCCAAAGCTTGGTAATCGGTAAGATGTTGTATGGTTCGGTGATTTGGGCTGGTGTGAGACATATTGAGCCTCTTGAAAAGATTTTGAAAAAGTTCGTTTGGTATCTGTTTGGGAGATACATGAGGCACTTTCAATTTTTCTCTCATAATATTATTTGCAGAATGATTGGTCTTAGTCCAATAAAGAAATTATTAATTATATATGATATGTTATTCCTTCATAGACTATTAAATGAAAGGATAGATAGCCCTGACCTGATTGGGAGAATTAATTTTAAATGTGGCGGTAGAGGAAGATTAAAGAATCTATTTTACATAAATTCTTTGAATCAAAGAGATCCACTTGCCAGGATCCAGGAACAATTTAATAGCATGAACTTGGGCAGAGACATTGACCTTCATTTGGTTTCATATCGGGGCTTAGGGAATCACCTAAAAGAATGGCTATAGCACTGTGCTTATTGTTTCTTTTTTTATATTATGTGATACAGTCGTTGGTTGTGTATGTGTTTTATTGTCTGTTGATTTACATTTTTGACATTGATAATTGTTTTTTTTTTTTTTTGACATTGATGATTGTTTTTTTTTTTTTTTTGACATTGTACTCTTATTGTATTGTTGTTCTCAATGTATGCTCACTGGCTGTCCATCGACTTTGGCTCAAGCTGTAAATGGAAGCCGTGAGGAAACTAATTTTGTGATTGATTAAAGAATGAATTGATTAAAGAAAGAAAAAAAAGCTATTTTAATGCTAATATATAATATATATATATATATATATATATTTCATTCATGTTCAAAAATATAAACATGACTTTAATTTTGGTTGTTTCTGACATATTCTTTTAATTATTCATCTTAATTTTTTTTTTTTTTTTTTTTTCATTTTTTTTTTAGAAATTATGTTTGAATCCTTCAATGTCCCGGGATTATATATTGCTGTGCAAGCAGTTCTTGCTTTAGCTGCTTCATGGGCCTCGCGACCTGTCAGTGAAAGAACTTTTAACTGGGATTGTAGTTGACAGTGGAGATGGTGTTACTCATGTTATCCCTGTTGTAAGTTAACATTTGATAATTCGCTCAAGAAGAAAATCTTTTAGGCTGGATATCTATTGTTATACAACAGGCATGTCAAACACGCCCGCCGAGACGTTTTGAAAAAAACATTAAATAATACATAATATAATAACAATAAATACATAATATAATTCTAACAATCGTATTTTATTAATTTTTTGAACAGTACAAACATGCGGACCCCAACTTATGTGGCTCGCAAAACAATTTGAGTTTGACATGTCTGTTATACAGTATTACTTACTATTCATTCCCCTTTTGATTTTAGTGATAAATATGGTAAACGATAGTTCGTTTCATATCATAACTCATATTGGGTATCCCAATTAATCGAATATGAATGGTTAAATTAAAAGGAAGTACAGAAAGGGTCACTATTAAAGTAACCTTTTATGCTTTCTCATTTGATTATTTCATTGTTTTTCTTTTAAATATGAAAAATCTTTAATGTAAACTTTTGTGGTTTAAACTAAAAGAATTTCAATAATTCCATCTTCTTTTAAGGGTGGTTAAAAAACCACTTTTTTAGATTTTGACCAGGGCATTGGTCAAAAGTGGTTAAAACCGTCCAAAATTGGTTTTAACCACAAAATTTATTTAAATTGTTTAAGTATAAGAAATTCGATGGCTTAGTGGTAATTATCAGGATTAGCAGCCATCAATTAATAAAAAAAACTTTAATTATCGTCGACGTTTCGGAATAAAATTGATCCCGTCTTCAAGACAATAAATTGTTAATGTAGCTTAGATTGATGCATTTCAGTTATACAAAAATAAATGAATAAATTTGCATATATTTTTAGATGTATATGAAATTTGCAGTAGGTGTATGGGGTTATTTTTATTTTGTGCTCATTTGACATCCGGAAATATAAGCATACTATATGAAATTTATTTGTTTATTTCGATAAAAACCACTGGTCAAAATTGGATTTAAACCAAGACGGTTAAAACCGGTTTTAACCTGTGTTTTTAACCACCATGGTTTTAACTGAGGTTGGAAGAACCACCCTGCTTCTTTTATAATAAATAATCACAGACGAAACTCATGGATTGCTTTAATATTGACCTTCATTGTATGCACGCGCAAATGTTTTCAAAATGCACTGTACCCCATTGTGAAATAAAAAAAATACAGCAAACAAAATACACGAATCTTATTTATAAATTAGTTAAAATTGAGGTCGTCTCAACTATGCCAACTGGATTGCACCAGGTTGACGGAGGGAATTTGTGGCGCCAAATCCGGGTCCAATCCTCCCGATGGCTAAATTTGCTTTCCAACTGAGTTCATATACCCGAGCGCCGTGCTGTGGTCTAGTGGTAAGGGCACACTGAGCGCAAATCGGTGGATCCGTGGTTCAACTCCCGGCGGCACACCCTTATATCTTTTTTCGGGTACATGAAGTAATATCTAATTATATAGAAAAAAGCATGTTTTAATTTCATATCAAATAATCTATATATAATAATTCGGTGTTTCTTTTTCATAAAATCTTTCCCTCTTTCCCTCCCTCTTTCTCCCTCTTTTTTACCCACTTCCCCTTTGGAATTTTGAAACGAAATTTTGCAGTCTTATAGAGGGACGTTTTGGGAGGGTCAGGAAAAATACTCAGGTCCCGAAATTCCTATAACTTTTTAGTTATTAATTTTAAATTATTTTCCCTAGAAATTATAAAATATTCCAAAAATTTTTGTTTTTTTTTTAATTAAACAAATACATAATATATAATAATTTTTTTTTATTAAAAAGGGGGTCCGCCGCGCGGGCCCCCCCTGCCAGCGGCTGGGGGTCCTGGGGGCGTCCCCCTCTAAACCCACCCCTTTCTTACACTTTTAAGAAGGCGAGGGTCCGCGCGGGCCGCCCGGCCCTTACTGGGGGTCCGGGGGGGTGCCCCTCCCCGCCGCGGGCGGCGCCGGTGTGGATAGATAATGTTTCAGCAACAATGGACATTACCCTAGAATATTCTTGTAAATTATTTTATTATTTAATATTATTTGTGCTTCAATTTTTTTTTTTTTTCAGGCTGAAGGATATGTAATTGGAAGTTGTATTAAACATATTCCCATAGCTGGCCGTAATATCACTTATTTCATTCAATCCTTATTGAGAGAGCGAGAAATTGGAATTCCTCCTGAACAATCATTGGAAACTGCAAAGGCTATTAAAGAAAGATATTGTTATATATGTCCTGATATTGCAAAAGAATTTGCTAAATACGATTCTGACTCCTCCAAATGGATGAAAAAATACGAGGGTGTAAATGCTGTAACTAAAAATCCTTTTGTTGTTGATGTAGGATATGAAAGATTTCTAGGACCTGAAATTTTTTTCCATCCTGAGGTAAATTATTTACGAAATAATAAGCCACTCTAAAAAAATAATATAATATTTTTAAAATAATTTATTTTAGTTTTCAAATCCGGATTTTACAACACCACTCTCCGAAATTGTGGATACTGTTATTCAAAATTGCCCAATAGATGTAAGACGACCACTTTATAACAATATTGTATTATCAGGAGGGTCAACTATGTTTAGAGATTTTGGTCGACGTCTCCAACGTGATATAAAACGTTCAGTCGATGCAAGATTAAAATTAAGTGAATCATTAAGCGGAAGCAGAATTAAGGTATATATATATTTATTTATATAATCCTGTATTCTTCTAATTAGCAGAGTATTGAAATAATTGTGTTGTTCTCTACTAATGATAAATATTATAAATACAGTCGACTCTCGATAATTCGCACTCTTCAGCTGTAAACTTCGGTAAATCCCAAAAATGCTACTGTGAATTTAAATACGCTCGTGAACTCGAAATCTTTTTCTTTACAAGAGGGAGAGAGAACTACAGTTTATAATTCGAACTAGGCCACTTACCCTCTCTATAATCCGAATTTTTCCAAGCACTATTTACTTCTCATTTTCCTCCCTTTTTTAAAATCTCCTATCTGCCTAACTTAACTTCCGAATTCTCCTTAGTTTGTCAAGGCTATTTGTCACGATGAATGCAAGGCAAAAGTACGTCTCCCTTACTGTGTCCGAAGAAAAAGAATTATCACAACAGTGGAAAGTGGTTAAAAAAAAAAGATATCGCCAATACATTCAATATTCCACCATCACCGCTGTCCACAATTCTATAGGATAAAGAAAAAATTTTACCAAGTCATTTGCACGGAAGAGGACTAGAGACGGTGAATTCCCTAGGTGGGGGGGGGGGAGTGAAACAAAAATGTGAGAGCATCACTGTAATGTTATCTTTAGTTCAAATAGTCCTATTCAAAAATATGTAGAAATTTTTCTCTTGTTCATTCTCTTATAAAAAATTAATATTTTCCTTTTTTTTACTACTCCAATTTGTATGCCCTCCAGAATGTTTAAAATTTATGTTATATTTTTTTTTTTTTTCATCTATAAAACTTTAATTTAATTAAAAATTATTTTTAGCCAAAGCCAATTGATGTTCAAGTAATTTCTCATCATATGCAAAGATATGCTGTTTGGTTTGGAGGAAGCATGCTTGCTTCAACTGTAAGTTCTACATATATATATATATATATATTGTGTTATATATAATTTTCAAAAATAGCCATTAGAAATTAATAAAACATTTTTTTTTAGCCTGAGTTCTATCAAGTTTGTCACACAAAGGCGGCATATGAAGAATATGGTCCAAGTATATGCCGTCATAATCCAGTTTTTGGAGCTATGACATAAATTAGATAATCAAATCTTTCCATAAGTATTCAAAATCTGGTGCAATTCCAAATAAAGTCTTTTAAATTATATAATGTGATTCTAAATAAATTATTTTATAATTAATTCATTGGTTTGCCAAAAATTTGTAAACTCGAAACAAAATATTTTAAACATTTTCCAATTATTTTAATTTACTAACCAATAATGTACTATTAAAAATTTAAGAAACTGTTAATTATATCTCATTTCTTTTATTTACATTTTTATATGTTTTTTTATTATATAATATAATATTTTAAAAGTACAATCAAATAATTCAAATATAGATAATAAAATTCTTTAGATAGAATCTACTACATTTTAGTATCAATTGGAATCTAACTATGAAATTGTCTTAAGAATTAAATTATTTGCTATATTACAACTATTAGTAGTAGAATTCCTTTTAATTCACGTTTCGTAGAAAAAAAGGAGCAATGCAGCTAGTTTATATTTCAATTTATTGTATCTGTTAAATTTATATCTTCATCATTTGTAGCCCTGAAGATGGTTCCATATGTGACCGAAACGTCGGACCTGGTTTTGACAATAAATTGAAATATAAATTAACTGCTTTGCTCATTTTTTCTTCCAAATTTAAATATCAACATTCAGCTATAAACCTCGTGTCAATAAATTCCCTTCAATATTAAATATGTTTAAAAAATTTACCAAGTTTTAGATTCCATTTATTATTCATTGAAAAATTTGTTTTTATGTTAAGATTTTATAAATATTGTTTAAGTAGGAAAATTATAATTTAACTTATTTTAAAACCCTTTCTTGGACTATTAAATTTTGAATTTCTATAAATAAAAAAATAGTAATTAGAATTATTTTAAAGATTTTCAAAAAAAAAATTTTGGAACAATTCTCTATGTATAGCTCTTTTTTTGAGCCAACAAATAGTATTAAAAAAAAATTTATTTCTAGCTTTATTTTTAAAAAATAAAATTTATTTCAAAAAAAAAAAATTTTTGAAAAATTCAATTTATTATAATGAAAAATGTAATGAATATCTTATAATTAAATTAAATGAATTCTATATATTCTCATAAAATTTCATCCTTAGTTTTTAAGGTTTGAAAATATCAAAATTCATTTTCATTGTTTCACAGAAATCTAGCTTCTTCTCTTCACATTTTCCTGAATCAAATCTTAATCGCGAGGCGTGCTTAGTTGATATAGTTCAAATATTTGGAACGCGTTCCGCGGTCGCGCTCTCGGCGGGGTCATTCATGGCACGCGCGTCAGGAGCTCATATGGATACGCGCTCCAAGAGGACGAACATTAGTGCGCGTTCCGGCCGCGCGAAATGGATACTATTTTGGAACGCACGCCAATGTGTTCGTTGGAACGCTCGAACGTGGAGCGGGCCGTTCCATCTAGTGTCAGTTTTTAACCGCGCGCGCCAGTTGAGATGGACGATAGTACTATTTTGTATGTTTGTTGCGTTCAATGCGATGGATAACCAAAGTTGCCGTAAATTAATACAACTATATGCAGGGCCGTAACGAGGGCGTGGCAAAACAGGCCCCCGCCACGGGCGCAACTGGGCTGAGGGCGCAAAACAATGGGGACCGACCTAGTTGTCAGCTGCACGACCAACATTTTAATTAGTGAGGCGCTACGGGAGAGAGGGGAAATGCTCTCCGACGATTATATCAGCCCTCTCCCGAAGGACCTCACTGATTATGTTGGTGGTAAATAAAAACCTCGTGCAGCTCACAACTTGGAGGGAGGGGGAGCGGAAATTTACTTATTCAGGGGAGGGGGCAATTTAGAATTTGGAAAATATATA
>JAKCPI010009640.1:0-50701 GCA_023213315.1 Euborellia annulipes
GACCGCATGTTTCGAAATAATTATCACCATTGGACTCACGGTTGGTCATAGAGTCCAAATCCGTCGAGTTCACGTTTGATGAAAATTTTTTTATTGCGAAGCAGATAAATTATAAAACTGTTTCTTGAATATCTCCGCAACCAAATGACCTAGCGCGATGATTATGGGCGCAAACTTTAGAGGAGATTCTGCTCTTTCTGATAGCCCATCCAGCTTTCCAAATAACCTGCAATTGAGGGAGAAAATGCCACGTCACGATTGAAATAACAGAGCTATTGTGTAGCCCATAAGCGTCCAAAAATCAAATTTAATTCTGAATCTGACCCACTAATTAAATCTGAAATTAGATATTTAATTAACAGAGCTGATTGCGATTTCTCGAATTTTGACGGGGGGTTTTAGGGGGGACCGCATGTTTCGAAATAATTATCACCATTGGACTCACGGTTGGTCATAGAGTCCAAATCCGTCGAGTTCACGTTTTTGATGAAAATTTTTTTTTTTTATTGCGAAGCAGATAAATTATATAAAACTGTTTCTTGAATATCTCCGCAACCAAATGACCTAGCGCGATGATTATGGGCGCAAACTTTAGAGGAGATTCTGCTCTTTCTGATAGCCCATCCAGCTTTCCAAATAACCTGCAATTGAGGGAGAAAATGCCACGTCACGATTGAAATAACAGAGCTATTGTGTAGCCCATAAGCGTCCAAAAATCAAATTTAATTCTGAATCTGACCCACTAATTAAATCTGAAATTAGATATTTAATTAACAGAGCTGATTGCGATTTCTCGAATTTTGACGGGGGTTTTAGGGGGGACCGCATGTTTCGAAATAATTATCACCATTGGACTCACGGTTGGTCATAGAGTCCAAATCCGTCGAGTTCACGTTTTTGATGAAAATTTTTTTTTTAATTGCGAAGCAGATAAATTATATAAAACTGTTTCTTGAATATCTCCGCAACCAAATGACCTAGCGCGATGATTATGGGCGCAAACTTTAGAGGAGATTCTGCTCTTTCTGATAGCCCATCCAGCTTTCCAAATAACCTGCAATTGAGGGAGAAAATGCCACGTCACGATTGAAATAACAGAGCTATTGTGTAGCCCATAAGCGTCCAAAAATCAAATTTAATTCTGAATCTGACCCACTAATTAAATCTGAAATTAGATATTTAATTAACAGAGCTGATTGCGATTTCTCGAATTTTGACGGGGGTTTTAGGGGGGGACCGGCATCCTTAAAAAATTTTTGTTCCATTAGGGATGAAAAAAAAATTACTAATAATAATATATATGTTCCTAGATGACGTCATCAGGGAGCAAAAATGCTAGAACTCTGTCTTTCGCCATGTTAAAGATAGGACAAATTTGAAATTTTGAATACCTCTCAAAGTCACTTTTGATCCAAATGAAATTTTATATCAAAGTGTGATTGCTTGATATATCTATTTGTATTTTACCCATCCAATTCATCCAGCAGGGAAACCGTATTTTGTTCAAAAAATTGAAAATTGAAGAAAACAATGAAAAAAAAAAAAAAAAAAGAAAAAGAAAAAAAAGAAAAAAAAAAAAAAAAAAAGGAAAAAATAAGAGACTAACTTGAATTCTGAAATCGGCAAAATCTCAACTTTGAGCCTCTGCCATTCTTTTGGACTGGAATTTTTTTTGAATTCGTGCTCAAAATAACTTTATTTATTCTAGCTTGAATATAAAAAAAATTTGGCTCCGATATCTTAAAACCTTTTGAGATATTCGCCCAGAAAGAGAAAAGTTTCTCAAAAAATTTTTCACGTCCCTATCTTTATTAAGGATTTAAAATCATTCTTGATAATATAGTCTAGGGACGACTCCATCTAAATGCAATGGGCCATTGACATCTATTGCAATATCAACTAAATGGTAGTATTAAGAGCTTTTGCTTTCCTTTGCTTTTCACATGTTTGGCGACGAGTCGCTCCTGCGACTCTTGTAAAGAATGTGTGCCAATCTTCACCCCTCAAAGGGCTTCTGGTTCAGAGAAAACGCCATTAGAATGTCCAAAACGGGTCATTTTTGCCCTATATTTAAACGCCGATATCCCATCGTAATATCCTCTAGTTCTTAGAAAATTTTTTTTCCAAACTCCAAGTATTAAAGCACCTTTTTATACTAAATAAATTAAATTATTTCCATTACGTTGAAAAATATTCGTTTTCTTTTCTTTATCATTGTATTTTCATTGTTCTATATAAATTTATTTTATCAAAGATAATGAGCCCCCGGGTGTGGCGTAGTAGGTAGCGTGCCTACCTCCTATACCAAACGTTGCGGGTTCGGACCCAGGCAGTCCGATGATTTTATTTAAGCCATTTGGATACCAGATACCTTAAATAGAAATGCCTGAACCCCAATAGATATTTTCAATACAACGGTTATCGTCTAAAGTCTTAAATGGCCTGAGTTGCCGAAAATACTGTGTGAATGTGTGTGTGAGTGTGAGTGTGAATGAGAAAATAGTGTGAATGTTTTTTATTTAAAAAAAAAAAAGATAATGAAGCCCTCGGGGCTTGGCGTAGAGGTTAGCGTGCTAACGTCGCACAGTGGGCTGAAATCGAAAAAAAGCGGCCATAATTATCGTTTTTTAGGCGGATTTTTACAAAATTAAAACTATACATACATAATCATATGTTCTTCTATACCCTTCAATATTTTCATATTTTACCAAAAGGGGTTGAAATTACGCCTTGACAAAGTTGAAAAAAAAATTATGATGTGTGAAATATAAAAAAAACATATGTCAAAAAATCAAAAAAAATATGCGTTTTACAAAAATGACATTTATTTTTACAAAAAACATACATGGGGTGAACCACCCCTTACTGAAGGGAGAAAAAAAATTTTTTTTTGATAATTACAAGCAATACGCCTTTATATACATTTTAATGGATGCTGATTCCAAAGATGTCATCTATTTTTACTAAAAACATACATGGGGTGAACTACCCCTTACTCAAGGTGTTAAAAAAATTTTGCTTTGATAATTACAAGCAATATGTCTTTATATACATTTTAAAGGTCAATCGTTACGAAAATGTCATTTATTTTTACAAAATATATAGATGGGGTGAACTACCCCTTACTGAAGGAAGCAAAAAATATTTTTTTTTTGGTAATTACAAGCAATATGTCTTTATATACATTTTAATGGATACTGATTCCAAAGATGTCATCTATTTAAAAAAAAACATGCATGAGGATGAACTACTCCTTACTCAAAGGTTCAAAAATTTTTTTTTTTTTATATAAGCAATACGTCTTTATATACATTTTAATGGATTGCTGATTACAAAGATGACTATTTTCTCTTCCCTCAACATTGGGGAAGGAGGCTCGAACCCCTTGGGCCCCTTGGAGTCGGCTTCTATGTCTCTGTCATTATACTTAAATAAAAAATCTGGTGTGACTGGCGCACAGCACACAACTTTCTCTTACCTTCGGTAATCGAAAGTTGGGTACTGTGCTTGTCACACCAGATTTTTGTGTCGACATATATTTAGTTCCCGACAGTACGGAACATTGGAATTCAGATGTAAAATCTATAAATATGGGAAAATATTTATATTTTGTTACCATGGCAACCATTTCTACTATCTTTCCTATGAAATACAAGAGTAAAGTGGTCTTCAGAAGATTTCAATCGCAAAATGAGAATATACATTTTAAAGAGCATCTAAAAAATAATTCATTTTTGAATTAAAAAAAAAATCGTTGGAGCAAATTTTGAGAAAATCGAAAAAAACTGAAAAAGTACATCAGTAAAGTACTAGTAATCTTTGGCCGATTTTGATTAAAAGCTTATTTTTCCGGTCCCGGGGGGTGTTTATCTTAAATATAAAATTTCAGCCTCATAGCTCTATTCCTTCATGCTTAAAATTGAACACACACCCACACACACACACACACCCCCACACACACACAGACAGACCATGTCGCGAAAACCACTTTTTTGGATTCAGGGGACCTCAAAACGTGAAGATCCATCAAAATCTCGACATCGAATTTTTGACATGAATCCAATACTTTCTCTCTCTATATATATATTACATATATACATAGGTAAGAGAAAGTAAAATTATTTGCTAAAAAATAAATTACTATATTCTAGCCACTAACTTCTGTTTTATGTTCCTGTTTACCACTGTCTCTCGCTGATTGGCCAGAGACAGAGGAAGTGGAGTCAGTGAGGGAAATTTAAAACTTTAAAATTTTGCCCCGAAGGCGAGCAAATGCAAAATTTCCAAACAGTGAGCAAGAATAAATTTGATGCATTTGCTCGCTGAAGGCATGTAAGAGGGTCCAGGGGGCTTTACCATTTGTATACAAAAATAATATAGTTATTTCAATAATATTAAAAAGAATATGAACAAGAAAAAATGAAATTTTCAAATAATGAATATTCTCTTTTAATAGATTATTTTTTCAAAAGTTTTCAAAATTTGAGGCCCCCCTTCAAATTTTATGGTCATTCTAATAATAGCCTGATTTTATTTTGTCCATCAGCCCTTTGTCACGTTTCAATATTATCTGTAAAGCAGAGAGAAGTTCATATGGTTTGAAGGAAATCATTTGTTTTTCTGCCGATTTAATAAAAATTAATAAAAATTTTTCGGGCAAAATCGGGCAAAAAGTTTCGATGCAATCATGTTCTACATGTATTCTAGTTTCAGAATCTATTGAGTTTGTTAGAAGGCAAGAGGATGCCCATATACTTTTTTGAAATTGAAAAAAATTTATATTGCTTTTTTTTTACTTACAAAAAAAATTTATTTAAAAATAAAATAACTGTAATACAAAAAAAAAAAAACAAAAATATATTCAGAAAGAAGATTAATTTATCTATGATTCAAAAAAAAATTCATTAAAATTGGATTAATATTAAATACATGAAAAAAATTTCTGAATATCGACTTAAAACGCAAAGAAAAGTTAGTAAGTTTTCTTGCCCACTTTGGCGCTCTATAACTCGGGTTTGGGTTGGGTAAAAAAAATGAATTATTGTCCTGAGGTCCACATATAGTCTATTATTAGTGTGCAAAACGTTGTTTTTATATTTTAAAGTTCATTTTTTCGAATTATGGCCGCTTTTTTCCTATTTCAGCACACTGTGCGTCGCGGGTTAGGACCCCAGGCAGTCCGATGATTTTATTTAAGCCATTTGGATACCAAATGGCTTAAATAAGAATGCCTGGACCCCATATATGTTATTATCAATAACGGATATCGTAAAAAGTCTTATATGGCCTAAGTTGCCGAAAAGACTGTGTGAATGTGTGTGTGAATGAGAAAAAGTGTGTGTTTTTTCAAAAAAAAAAAAAAAAAAGTTAATGAACCTAGAGATATAATCCTTGATTTTGCGCATTGGTAGAGGTTTTTAGGTGACCTAGAACCGAATAAATGAAAGACTACTCTTTCAAAATCGGATGAAAAGCGATCACGGATTCAGTACCTTGAATTTTAAGTTATCTTATAACTGGCATAACTCTGGTTCTAGACCTCGTGGGAACTTTTTCCACTGCTCAAATTGAAGGCCTCAAACTTTTAAATTCCGTATGGTGCCAAAGTGTTTAGATTTTATCAGAATGACAAAAAAAGAAGCGCTAACAATAGGGTGTACTGGCTCACTTGAATAGCAAAATATCCGATTTTCAGAGGTTCGTTTGAAGTATACAGAGGCGGAAGCCAAGAAAGTTCCCAATATGAGTTTGTTATACCTGTTAAGATATACCTCCAGCTAAAACCTAGTGCCATTTGAGATTGCCAGAAAAAGGTAATACTATATAGATAGAAAATGCAAAAAACGCGATTTTTGCAAAAATGATTATTTTCAAACAGCTGTATCTCAGACCCTACTCAATGGATTTTAATTTACCAGGCAGCGTTTTAAAGGTAATGAAAAAACCTATTTATCGTGATTGGTTCAAATGTCCTCAGTGCCGTTATTTGGGGGGGGGGGGTCAAATGCCCTCTCCCCCTCCAAAGGGCTCTGATTTTTATAAAATTTTATATTCTTAAATAAAATATTTCAAAATATATATACGAATATAAACTGTACAAAATTAAACAATTAATTAAATTAAATACCTTTTGGCCAAATTGTGCCCCAAGAAAAAAATTTGCCCCCAAACAAAAAGTCTATTGGTGCAATTTTGGCAGTCATTTGAAAGAAAATGGTCAAATTTTTCAATTTTTCTTTTCACTTAATCGGTCCCCAAAAAAGTGCCTTAATACTTGGAGTTTTGAAAATTTTTTTCTAAGATCATGAAGATATTACGATGAGATCTCGGCGTTTGAATATAAGGCAAGGCAAAAATTACCCTTTTTGGGCATTCTAATAGCTTTAAGTTCCACCCATGCATTTTTTACTTGTGATTATTTCATTGTTTTTAAAAAAATATTATATATTTTCTAATGGAAACTCATGGTTCAAACCTAGAAAATTTCAAATATAGATTTTCATTATCTTTTATAAAAACAATGAAATAATCACAAGTTAAAAACGCATGGGTGAGACTTAATATTGTTCCCCACTGTACTAAAACATACTAAAATTTGGGGAAAATCCACGACCCCTCTCCACAAAAGTGGTCGAAAAGTAAAAATATTGCCCATATATGGACCCTGTTATGCAATGGTGTGTCAAAGACCAAACATCGAGTTTTGAGAAAATCAACATTAAAGTTTTTTGTTTTCATTGGATTATAATTTTTGTTGTCAATTGTGCAAGTAACATTAAATACAGTATAAATTTTTTCAGGACATATTTCATAAAAAATACTTTTAATTATAGCATTTGAAACAATATGCTGTGCTTAACTCAATTTTTAATTTTTCTTTGGCTCTTGACACACTAATGCGTAACAGGGTCCAAATAATAATCATAATTGACAATATTTGTCCCGATGTCATGATTGACACTGAAACGTTTGCGAATAAAAAAATAAATAAAATATTTTTGTATTCAATCTCCTGGCTACAAAGTTACTGCGAATTATATATATATATGTTAGATTAAGGATATAAATTAATTTACTCACCATTGAATGAAAATACGGTTGTTGATATAACAGGTATCACAATTATTAAATACAAACAAATTCACTTATTAAATGTTTTTTTTTTAATGATATTTTTATTTAACTAGAATTAATTTATTGATTTTTTGCTACTTTACTGACATCATCTGGCCCTTTCGCAAACTAAGTCAGCCTTCGTCCCAAGTTGCCTCCAAACTCAAAGAATATAAAATCTGGTATTAATTTAAAAAATAAAAATTCATCTTGGGGTACCAGTTGATATAAATTAATATTATTAAAATTTTTCTAAAACCCAATCTCAATATAAGTTAATTATTAATTTAATTTTAATTCAAATTTAAAATTTTTTACATAGGCCTAAATATGATTGATATTAATTTTAAGAATCATATTAAATTCTTAATATAATTAATTTAACAGTATTTAATTTGATTTTTATTTTAAATTTAAAAAACAAGAAATTATTGTTAATATTTCACATTAATGAACGCACCTTCAATTTTTTGGTATTCTTTGAACCGGTTGAAACAACCGCCAGTCTACTAATTGACCAGTGATCAAAGTGCAGTAAAATTTTTTTTTAGTGTTTTATTTTATTTGATTCAAAAGTTAATCAGCCTTCATTATATTCCAAATGGTGAGTTATTCATAAAATTAATATAACCTTTAAGACAAATAAGAAAATAATATATTTATTAAAGATTATTTTTATTATTCCAATGAACTTTTTGGAATTAAGAAACCCCCATTAATGCCTTTGATTGACCCACGTCATCAATTTCACACTCATCACAGATATATCAAACAAATACATACATACTCCATACATGTTCTTTTTAATATTTTTTTAGAAAATTAATTATTAAATTAATTCATGTAATTCTTTAATAATGATTATATGATAAACTCCTAGATGTATCAAAGGTCTCTCTTTTAAAAGATTTGTATCCACTTCTCCCTCCCCCTGCTGCCTTCTCTCCTCTTCCCCTCTCACTCCTCCTCCACATCAACCATCAACGTCCCTTTCGCCCCCTTCTTTCGAATTTTTTGTTGCATTTTTCAAAGAATTATTTATTTTTATATTTCTTAAATTTTATTTTGGTATTTTTTAATTTAATAACCTTTCGTCTTCAGCCTTCAATGCTTTAACATCTCTATCTAGTCCGACTTAATAATTATGTAGCCCGGGCAGATCTCAGACATACTCGAGCGCCTCTATTCAAATTCATAAAGTTTCTCTTCTACTCATTGGAAAGATTTCAGAAAACAGGGACCTCCCCCACATATAAAAATCTTAGTAGATATATATATTAATAAAATATTCATTAAATAAATAAAATCCAGTCCTGTCTTCTCGAAGGTCTTTAATGAGCCGATTCTTTACTGTTTATCTATCAAAATCCCTGATGACTCCCCAGCCCCCCTGCAATTTAATACGCCCTTGTTTCTCGAAATTAATATAATTTTATAAGAATTTATTCATTATTTATCAATGGTTTTCTTTTACTTAGTCTTTTCCAACACACATTGTGAGGTCTTTGGGCAGTATCCCATTTGTATAGACCTCGCCTCTCCTTGGTGTAGCGTGAGTTTGCGCCGTCCAGGGCCGACTAGAAATTTTCATGCCCTCCCTCCCCCCCTCCCAATTTACCATTAGCCAAGAAAAATAGTAACAAGTCAAATAAAGCATCTTCAAATTGTTTTTTTTTTTAACTTTGCCCATCAACCGTAGGTTGAGCAGGTAAAATTAATGTAATCGTAAAAAAAATCGAAATTTTTCTGAAGCTGCCTAAATGTGTTTTGACGTCCCCTGAATCCATTTAAGTAGTTTTTGGAATGATGTCTGTGTGTTTGTGTTGGTAATATTTTTCGTCAACGAAAACTCAAAAACTATTCACCTAATTGTTTTGAAATTTTGCACACATAAACTAGAGGTAAAGGTCAAGAACTGAAAAGCTTTTGGTAAACATCGAACCATTAGGAGGCGCTCTAGAGGGGGGGGGGGGGCAATATTTTTTTCTTACATAACCTATAATTTTTTTTTTATATATTCAGAAACTAGACTTTCTTCCGAGTAAAATGATATATAATATTTGTATCCTCATTTGTCATCAATTTGTTAAAAAATCATTTAAATTCGAAAATTGTGCATAGCAACAGAGCAAAATCAAAACAAATAAACAAATGCGTTGTGTTATTTCTTTGAATAATGGGGGGGGGGGCAAAGTTGTGCCCTCGGCTTAGTCCGACCCTTTATTTTTTTTCTTTATTATTAGCTCGATATGGCTGATTATCATCCCTTGAATTTATTATTAGCTTCGGGAAAGCTCGCAGCCAGTCAACATTTATACAAAATGTACACAATATATATGGAGCCTGTTATGCTGTTGGTGTGTCAAGCGCCAAAAAATTAAAAATTGAGTTAAGCACGTAATATTGTTTCAAATTCTATAATTAATAGTATTTTTTTTATGAAATATGTCTTAAAAAATTTATATTTAATGTTACTTTTTTTTTTTTTTTAAACATTCACACTTTTTTCTCATTCACACTCACATTCACACAGTCTTTTCGGCAACTTAGGCCATATAAGACTTTGACGATAACAGTTATTTATGAATTTATCTATATTAGGTTTCGGGCATTCTTATTTAAGCCATTTGGTATCCAAATGGCTATAAAATAATCGGACTGCCTGGGGTCCGAACCCGCGATGTTTGGTATACGAGGTTAGCACGCTAACCTCTACGCCAAGCCCCGAGGGCCTTTAATGTTACTTGCACAATTGACAAACAAAATTATATATAATCCAATGAAAACAAAAAACTTTAATGTTAATTTTGTCAAAACTCGGTAGCTGGCGCTTGACACACTAATGCGTAACAGGGTCCATATATGACATCATCCATCGCTCTGGACCAAGGGTGGATACAAGGCGGGGGGGGGGGTTGAAGGAGGTAATTACTCCCCCCAAGATTTGTTAAAAATATTTTTTTTTTTGGATTAAATTTTATTTTTAATATAAAATTCTAAACATTAATAATTTGATTTGTATATATTCTGGTAAACAAATACAGAATGCACATTACCGATAGCAAGAAAAAATTGTGTGCTGTGGGACAAGTCACACCAGATTATCCCCCCTCCCCCTAGAAACTCCGCTCTTGCCAGGGCCAGATCTGGGGGGGGGGGGCATGTGCCCCGGGCGGCAATTAAAGAAAGATTTACTAAAAAAAAAGTTAAAATGATATGAATTTTATATTGAAAATTTTAAGGAGGGGGCGGCAAATTAAATTTTGCCCCCCCCTAAAAAAATCTCCTAGTTCCGACCCTGGCTCTTGCTTTGAACTAACAATGATAGCTGTCTCCCAATACCAAGCGATGAGCAGTGGCGTAGCGAGGGGGGGCAAGCGGGGTCATGATGCACCGGGCGCCACTCACAAAGGGGCGCCAAATGGTCCGAAAAACAAAAAATTGCTGGATAATTTTTAATTTTATTATAATTGATTTGAGGAAAATATATTTTAAATGTAGTGTCAGTGTAATATAATAATTTATGCTGAAAAAAAGTCGAAAAAGACTCGGTGAAAAAAAAAACGCACCGAAAATTTTCTAGCCCAAAGCAAAATCTCGCCGAAAACAAACTCGCTGAAGATTTTTTCGCCGAAAACAAAGTCGACGAAAAAAATATCGCCGAAAATAAATGGCCGAAAATCCGAAATGTTCCAAAATAAAATATTTTAAAAAATCTGGTGTGACTGTCGCACAGCAGACAACTTTCTCTTACCAAAGGTACTGTACTGTGTTTGTCACACCAGATTTTTTGTGTCGACATACGTATATATAGTTTCCGTCGATATATTAGAAGATGTAATGAAATTTATAAGTATGGGAAAATATCTATTTATATTTTGATACCGTGACTTCTATCTTTCCTTTGGAGTACAAGAGTTAAGTGGTCTTCATAAGATTTCAAAAGCAAAATGAGAATATACATTTTAAATATCATCTAAAAAATAATGATTTTTGAATTTTAATCAAAATCGTTGAAGCGAATTTTGAGAAGATTAAAAACCTGAAAAATTAACATCAGTAAAGTACTAGTAGTTTTTGGCCGATTTTGTTTAAAAGCTTATTTTCACGCCCTAGGAGGTGCCTAACTTAAATATAAAACTTCATCTTCCTAGCTCAATTCCTTCATGCTTAAAATTGAACACATATACACACAGAATATTTTTGATGGATATTTCGGCATTTTTAAATGCATAATTTGAGGTTTTATTAGAATTTTTTTTTTAATAAAAAAAACACTCACACTTTTTCCTCATTCACACTCACACTCACACACACATGCACACAGTCGCTTCGGCAACTTAGGCCATATAAGACTTTTACGATAAACGTTATTAAATATATACCGGGTATAGGGTAAGAGAAAGTAAAAAATGTCGACATATTGTAAATCCGGCCCCAAAATCATCAATAAAAAAAAAGCAAAAAGGATTGGCTGTTGTAGAAGGCGCTGCCCCTTTTCATTCCCCCCCCCCCCCCCCAGTGTGTAAGAGTTGTTTTCGGAATCAAACAAAATGCATTTGTTTCGCCTTCAAGTCTTGCATACATATTAGCAGACAAATTAGGATGGTTGCCTCAGGTCAGGCGAAGCCGAAACGGCAATGCGTGCTGCTGGAGGGAGAGAGATAGTGCACTTGGTGGGGGAAGTTGGCCGGCTCCTAGTAACCTCAGCGCCGGCTCTGTGAGACGTCAGTTTCATCTTGACTCTCATCTACTACTCTTCAATATAAATTCCCATTACAACCCGTGCCATCCTTTCTCTCGTTGACGGATTATTAACAACTCCCAACACGTGTTCCAATCCCACGTGACTTATTCAAACAAATCGTTCGTGTTTTTATAATTAACAATCAGTGAACGTTTTTGTGTGATTTTCAATTTCTATCTACAAAGTAATGAAGATCTGTTCTGTCATTTGTCGTGAGTGAGGCCTTGCTTCAAGTTTAAGCAACCAGGTATATAGTATGATTTGTTTTAAGGGACGAACCTGTTGCTTAAGCACCTGTTGACATATCAGCGGCGTGCTTATAAAATGTTGACATGTTTGCACATACCAATCAATGTCAATGAATTCTTTATTTAAAAATTTTTATTGTCTTAGCATTTATTAAACAAACATTACCGAAATTCACTTTCGTTTATTTTATTAACATTTTATCAAATGGTTTCGTAAAAATTAAAAAAAAATTCTCTATTTGAACTATTCAGAAGCCAAAGTGAGTAAGTCCACATTTTTGTATTTTTATTCTCTATTTGATCCACATTTTGTATTTTAGTGTTAATGAATGATTAACTTTTTAGAGGGAAAGCACTATGATCAATCAGGGTTCATTTTTCATCCTGAGCAATAAAGTTTATTTTATATTTATATTTACTACCATTTAAAATTTAAATTAATATAAATATAGGTGTAATCTAAATGTTTTCATTTTTATAAATTTTTTTTTTTTTTAATTATCTTATGTCAGGAATTTGTAAACGCCCAGGGGTCCGCGAAAAAATTATATCTAAAAAAATATCGAGAAAAGTTCAATAGGGGGTCTTCGAACTACACAAGTTTTAGAATCCCAATTAGGCTATATACAATTTAATCAGCTGTTTAAAAGAAATCCCCATAAAAAAAAAAAAAAAAAAAAAAAAAAAAAAAAACTATGAAAACGCACAATAATAAAGTGAGCCCTAAACAATTTTTAGATGACACAAAATAATCTGGGGTGACTACTTTTAGACAACTTTCAATTTCCGTACCTAATCGTAAGTTGTATGATGTGCAATTGGTCACATCTAATTTTTTTATATTTACTAATAATAAATTTCAAAATCATCATTTATAATTAAAGTATACATTTCTCTAATAGGCTATTTGTTTTCAGAAATTTAATAACTTGGTCTCCGAATATATAATTTCAATTTATCTCTTTAGTTTCTCTTTAGTTTAGTTTAGGGAATATATTTAATATTTAAAATTGTCATAAAATTGTTTCTAATCGTCTTACCATTTATCTAGTCGAGAACTCGATTAACCTCCCATAAGCGAACAATATATTACAAATAATTATAAATAATATATGCCTAGATTCAGGACCAGGGAATATAGAGGTAATATTATTTATTTTTATTATTTTGCTCATTACATTGAGGTTTCCGACCAAGGGCGGATCCAGAGGTGTTTCTCGGGGGGAGGGGGGTAATCTGGTGTGACTCGTCGCACAGCACACTATTTTTTTTTAATTTCGCTAATTTAAAAGCGCATTCTGTATTTGTTTGCCAGAATATAAATACACATCAAATTTTTAAGTATTAATTTTAAAAATTTTACATTAAAAATAAATTTTTTTGCGAAAAAAAGGTATTTTTTTCGAATCTCGGGGGGGGGGGGGGGGTAATTACCCGCTTTACTCCCCCCCTTGTATCCGCCCTTGTTTCCGACTTGTTTAAGATCTTCCTCAGAGCTTTAGTGCTGTCGGTATAGACATGCCATACATGTATATGTTTACACCCTGTATATCAATGAGTTTCTTATGTTCCTAAATAGATTATTTTAATCATATTTGTACATATAACAGGTTATTGATATAAACATGTTGGCTAGTTTTTATAGCCTTAACTTAATTAAAATAATAACCCCAAAAAATACATATAATTGACTGACTTAAAACTCTGAAGATAGTCTTGACTAAGACTGAAACGTCAATGTAATGATCATAAAAATAAAAAGAAATAATCGTTGCTATTCTTTTTTCTTCATACCGTCTAATACAAGTACACTGTTCAGGAGAGTTTCAGAATTTTTTTCTGAAATTAATTCATTAATAATTAATTTTTCCATGGTTTGAATATTTTACCCCCTGAATGAGACAATCATTCTAGAACTATAAACGTTTAAAGGACATTTGTCTATTCGGTCGACGAACTAAATTTATTTTATAATAGTATATAAGTTGTTGCTGGTTTCAGAGGATGATTTGACGCGAGAAATAAAACAGCAAAATTTTTCCGGAATTGCCTTATACCATCAATGGCGTCATTTCAACTTTTTCTTGGGGGGGGGGGAGCAAATATTTTTTTCTTAAAATTTTCTTACTAATAGGTACTCAAATTTGTTCAAAAGATATTTAATTCAATTGTTTAATTTTGTACAGTTTATATACTCGTAGATATATTTTGAAATATTTTATTTAGAATAATATAAAATTTAAAGAAAATCAGAGCTCTTGGGGGGGGGAGGCAAATGCCCCCTGCCCACTCCCCAAATGACGCCACTGTATACCATATAATTTGCAAATATCTCGGCCCTCCTTAAGCCATCTTCAGTGCAAGATATAGTTCTTTGGCAATCCTTCGTCTTACATGCAAAAGTTTAAAGACACTAGACGAAGGATCGCCAAAGAACTATATCTTGCACTGAAGATGGCCAGGCGTTAGACCGGCCGAAATATTTGCAAATTATATGGTATAAGGCGATTCTTGAAAATTTTTGCTGTTTTATTTCTCCCGTCAAATCATAAATTTATTTTATTAATACGTTGATAGGATAGTTGTGATATGGGTTTCAGCAATGAATAGAGTATCTTATTTTAAATAAATAAATTTATTTTAAATAAACCTTCGTTATCAAATTAGATAAGAAGAAATTCTTTCCTATTGTTTGCAGTAATAAATAAATTTATTATTAATAGTATTCATAAATAAAATTTACCCCTCTTTTTGCCTTAAGTGTACCGAAATCTGAATATTTTTATGGGTTTAAATTTCCATCCGAGATTTTATATCGGTTATGATCATCAATTGTTAAGGACAAGGTCAAAGTGAATACATTTCTCTCTTGCATACGCTAAAAATTTGCATTTCTTTTTAAATACACATTAGTTTTAAGTCTCAAATTAAAAATAATTATGTATTAGCTAAAAAGTAGTCAATACGATAATTAGATTGTAAACGTGGGACTAAAAGAAAAGCAACTGAAAGGATGAGCCAAATGAGGCGATCTCATAAAAAAGTATCGATCAATCTGCGAAATATTTAATAACCCGATTGATTTATTTAATGATGAACGCCCAAAGGCAACAAGAAGGAAGAAATTTCTAATTTCAATTTTTTTTTTTTTCTATTAAAGAATTTTTATTCATAAAATATTCTCCTCGTTTTAGTCACGAAAACGTCAAAAAAGGTATTGAGACTAATTAAAATAAATTTAGAAATCGACACATATTTATTTTATAATAATGGTCCTGTCTCTTAGAGCAGAGGTAAAACTCTTAGCTCATAATCTAAGGGTCATTTGTTCTTTATTCAAATTATATTGTCTACCAATTAATTTTAAAAAGCGGCAGACAAGTGATAAATTTTTCTTTAAAGTTTTTCACTTTGTTAGTAACTTGCAGGGCTAACTGCATATAAGGGGAACTGAGTTTTATTGGGGTAGTTCGAGGGTCCGTTGGCCTGGTGCAATGGATAGCACGCCTATGCCCCGGAAAGGCTGGAGATCCTGGGTTCGACGGGGGCCATGGGATGTTTGACCTCACCAATAAGAAACACTCACAGTCTGGTTAAATTAATTTAGAGTAAATAAGTGGTCCAATACAAACGATTTTTATTAATTAACTCATGGGCGTACCCAGGATCAAATCTAGGGGGGGCATGGTCAGAACATGGTCGTCCAGGGGGGGGGGGGCAGATCATGGTCGTCCAGATTGTGACATAGCTATTTTTTATATAGAGGGAAAAAGCCTTCGAATTAAAGGCCTAAATCCCTCAAATTCTAACAAAAAAAAATCCTTCCCCGTCGCCATCCACCAATTTTGTTTCGTTTCATCACTTTATAAACAGCTGCCCCCCCTGCCCCTCGCTGGGTACGCCCATGAATTAACTGATCTTTCATCTCTATAAAAAATTTTTAAACAATGTTAAGTAGGCCAAATACTTCTAATGGTTTTGTATTCATACTATTATATTATCTGTGATATTTAGGCCTATACTAACTAATTGATTTAAATAAATTTATTGAAATGAATGGGATTTTACCACTAGCGTAACGTTTTATAGCTGGGCCCCCCCGCAAAATTTTATTTCGGGCCCCATTATTAGGCAATACAAAAAATATTTTTAAAATTCCGTATATCCCTGAACCGTGAGGGCCCCGGACCCTCTCAAAGACAAATTTTCATTATTTTTTTCCGTTTTTATCGGAGCCCTGAGGGCCCGGGCCATCTCAAAGAGAAATTTTCATTATTTTTTTTTTTTTAATCTAAATATTTCCGTTTTTATCGGAGCTACAGTTTTTTAACCCGGCCCGGCCCGAGGGCCCCCAAGGTCCGGGGCCCCCCGCATCGCGGGGTCTGCGGGGGCGTACGTTACGCCACTGGATTTTACCCAATTGCTTTCAAGTTAAAGACGTTCATAATTCAAAACTTATAATAGTAAATTAAAACTAAAAATTTTGTGTGACTGGTGGCACCAGATTTTTGTGTCGAGATATATTAAGTTGCCTTAAGCACCTACGTTCCAAACTTGGCCACGCGATAAAGAGCATAAAAAAAATAGTTGATATGTTTCAATATATTATTTATTGATATAAACACTGTGACTATTTCAACACTTGGCGTGTCATCTTAAGAATCTTATAACTCCTTTATTACATAATTAGCGTACCCTCTTCCTTTCGCCCCCCCCCCCTTGAAAGTAACTGTTGCTTTATCTGATATAATATCTCCTTATTAATAAATTAATTTTTCTCAAAATATAATTATGAATTAATCTTTATCAAAACTGGTTTTTTTTTATTTGAAGTTAACTTTTTACAGGCTAGATGGCTCTACTCATATTAAATTATAGTTGCAAATTTTTTAAATTTGATCAGGCTTAATATTCGAGTTCCTGGATAACCGAGCTAGAGCCCGGGTTATTTTTTATATAAAATTGAAAAAACTAAAAAAGTCCATCAGTAAAGTACTAGTACTTATTTCCATCTAGTTAGAGCTAGAGGTTTCGAAAAGACGAAATCAATTGTAGTTTTTTTTTTTTGTATATCGCGAATAGTAAATATTTAAAATTGAATTGCTTCAGTGACTGATGATGAGAACATAAATTTTGACCTGAACGTCTCAATATTCAATAAGTAATTAGAATTTATATAATTAGATATTACCTCATGTACCCGAAAAAAGATATAAGGGTATGCCACCGGGAGTCGAACCACGGATCCACCGATTTGCGCTCAGTGTGCCCTAAACCTTATATCTTTTTTCGGGTACATGAAGTAATATCTAATTATATAAATCTCCGTTTCGCGGCTTACCTACGTGATATATATAACATCTATAATTTTATATATAATTTCTTATTTATAAAGTAATTAGAAGATTTATTTTTGATTGCTTCTGCCTTCCTTCATTCTTAATCAGACCTACAGCCACGGCGTCTTAATATACCAGTAAATATATTTTTCTATTTACCACTATTTTTTTCGAACTTGAAATTAATGAAATTCACGGTCAATTTGTTACTGTAAATATGTTTTTTTTTAAATCCCAGTATTTTATTACTTGGTAATTTACTCTTTTCGTGGTTTGATTGAAATTTTGATGGGCATAGCTTAAATAGACTTTCAAATAATAATTTATATGCTCGATTATTCCCTGTGACTTAGGTCACGGATTAAAAAAAAGCTATCGCTCGTTTCTTCCTATCCTAGTTTGAAAAAGATTCGCATCAGCATCAACAGGTTTTGAAACTTATAAAAAAAATGACGTTGCCTTCTGTGAAATTATGAAAAATATTTTGCATAGAAAAATAAAGTTGAAATTTCTAAATGTTAAGTGCATTTTTGACCATCTGCTTATTCTTTGATTTGATTAGCAATTAATTAGTTAAAAAATCTAAAGGGTTGCATTTTTTTATTTAATTATTTCAATGAGTCCTTCCTTTTAGTGGAAGGATTAAAAATAGTAGTATAAATCGAAAAAAATTCCTTTACTAACAAGACGAATTACCATGGTGGTGGAACACTCACCTCTTGTGCTAGGGATCAGGGGTTTCTTTAAAATTCTATTATTTTTACTTATTATTTGTAAAATATTGAAATTAACAACTAATACTTTTTTAAATTTGAAACGACAGGTTATATCCTGACTACATCATTTTTTTTAATATTTTATAAATTAGCGTGAATAGTGTCTACCATATTTTAAGTAATATCCTTGGCAATAAATAAAGTTTTAATCTTGGCCACTCATTGATGACTTCTGTTAGAATGTCGTTAAACCAGTCAGTGCCGTGATGTTTTTTGATTCTTGCAATTCATTCGTGTGCAAATGATTTGTTATGTCTTTCATGTTGTTTAAAAAAAAAGTGGGTCTGGACCTGGGCAATTCGGTTTTAGCCAGATGGTCAGGAATCCCTTCTTTTTGGAACGATTCCAAAATTACGAGTTGTCCGTTCCTCTAATTACCGACCCAAATCATCAAAAAGATGTCAGTCTCCTCAGCTCTTCTTTTCGTTATACGTTATATGAGTATAAATCATTCATTTAAAAATCGTTTAATAATAAATTTATGTGAATTTATGGTACCTGCTCTCCCAGATTGTGTTAAATTTTAAAGAGCGCAATTTTTTTTTTAAGAACTCATCGGACGTTTACCTCTTCGCTTTTCCTTGATCATTTCCATATGATTTATATTTTCATGGTCTCAATTAATAAATTCATATTTGACAGTTTAACTGTTATATAATAAATGTCATATTAGCCCCCGGGTTTGGCGTAGTAGGTAGCGTGCCTACCTCCTATACCAAACGTCGCGGGTTCGGACCCAGGCAGTCCGATGATTTTATTTAAGCCATTTGGATACCAGATGGCTTAAATAGAAATGCCTGACCCCACAATAGATATATTCTCTACAACGGTTATCGTCAAAGTCTTATATGGCCTAAGTTGCCGAAAAGACTGTATGAATGTGTGTATGAATGTGAGTGTGAATGAGAAAAAGTGTGAATGTTTAAAAAAAAAAAAAAAAAAAAAATGTCATATTACAAATTACAGTATCCAGAATAACGCATTTTCTCTTTTTGTTCAATTCTTTCCTTTTTAGTAGATTTTCTACTTTAACATACAGTATAAGCCTATTATTTTGAATTTATTCTAAGGACCGTCGGCCAAAAATTAAACAACTTTACGCATTATCCGTTTATTTGTAAATATTTCGATCCCATTGTGATGGAATCTTTTCCAGTACAAGCAAGAGATGTTTTGCAAATCGTCACAAACTGCAATCCAAAATGACAAAGCAGATAAACATTCCATGCCACGCAAAATTAAAAAAAAATTTATAAATTTTTTTATAAAATTTGCATACATGGATTGCTTATCTGCTTTGTCATTTTGGATTGCAGTTTGTGACTATTTGCAAAACTTCTCTTGCTTGTACTGACAGTGAGAAAGATTCCATCTCAATGGGATCGAAATATTTATATTTACAAATAAACGGATAATCAGTAGCGTCATTTGGGTCGGCAGGGGGAAAAATGCCTGATTTTTATAAAATTCTATATTATTCTAAATAAAATATATCTACGAGTATATAAACTGTACAAAATTAATCAATTAATTAAATTAAATATATTTTGGCCAAATTTGAGTACCTATTTGTAAGTAAATTTTAATAAAAATAAAATTTGCCCCCACGAAAAAAATTTGCCTCCCTCAAGAAAAGTTGAAATGACGCAACTGCGGATGATAATAAGCAAAATTATTCAATTTTCGGCCGACCGTTTTATGCCGTATATTGTCCCAATTTTTCTTAGGGCGAGGAGCCTTCTGCCCCCCCTCCCCACGGGATCCTCCTAGTTACGTCCAGGAATCTGGGAAAATTTACCATTAAGATGGATTGATTCACCTTGTATTATTATGATTTGTTTCAATTGACTTAAACATCTTACTTAGCAAAAGATTTGTATCAGTTTAAAAAAAAAATTTTTCCATAAATTCTCACGATTCGGATGTGAACTCTTTCGTAGAGATAAAACATACAAGAGGCCATTCGCCCCTTGTGAATCTCCAATTTCGCTGATTAACACCTAGTTTTATCATCTCAGCCGTAGCTTCTTTTATTTGTTTATATTTTTATGCCAATATCAAAATTGGGATTGCTTAAATACAGTAAGCCAGTGATTCTCAACCACTATGCTACGGCACTTCTGTGTGCTGCCAAATTTTAGAAATATAGTCCTATATAGTAAAAATTATACTAAAACTTGTAAAACATGTAAATCAATCCCTTAATAAACGTACTGTTGTTTTTATAGTACATATTATTTTAATTTTATTTATTTTAATTTTATTTACGTTGACTTTTCGGTAACGCTATTCTTCTTCATTCGGTTCGTTCATTCGAAATTCCGTCAAGTTCTTTCAAGAGATGATTGTCAAACGTGTTTTTTGATTGTTTGTCCTCGTCTGGGAGTTCTTATTTTTATGTTAAAATGAAGGTACAAAAGGAGATTAGTGCAAAGGGACGCGATAAAACTCTGTCAAAACATGTTAAAAAAACTATAGGTCTACTAGATGTTAGAATGTCTAAATATATTTTGTATTTTATTAAATTAAAATTTAATTAATTTAAATATTTTAATTCATGCTTCAAAAAACTTATTGGACTATGCTATTTTGATTGCTTCTTTAGATTTTTTTCATTATTAGGCTTATACTATGGCGTGGTTTCCTGGTTAGTATATATTATATATATCTGTATTTTCCATCGCCTGTCGTTCATTAATTTTCTTATGGAGACTATCTTAAAGATTATAGGAAGGCACAACAGAAATATCGGCATAAATCACTTTATAATTGATTTTTTACGTCTATTATATAGTCAATTTAATCCTCCTCACTTTATTTAAAATGTTTAATAAGCAAAAACAATGAAATTTTTTTATTTTCTGCAGATTCGTGTTTTTTTTTCTTTCAATTTCTCACCTGATTTTCCACTTCATTTGGGCCAAGGCTACCAATAAACCTATTAAATCCAAATTTATATCAATCACGATGATATTTATGTTATGTCTAGTAACAAAAAATAATTAAAATAACTAATTTGCTTTTTAAAGAAACATGTCAGAAATTTGATAGATCGCTTGTTTAATTAAATTTTTAAATAAAGTAAAAAGCGAATCTTTTTTTTTTTTCTTCAAATCTTCTATCATTAAATGATTTATAACGAAATTATATTTATTGATGAGTTTTTTTTTTCGAGGTGCTAATTAAATATTACAATATTAACCGAGAGTTAAAAATATTTTTTCTGGAAAATTTTAGGTTAAGATTTATTATTGGAAATTATTAAATGAGAACATTAGCATTGCCAAAATACAAAATTATCCTTTGAAAAGTTACATGCTTAGAACTCAATTATCGCCTCCTTAAAAATAGGATCTCCTTCTTTTTTCCGTGTTGCAATTTTTCACATTGCCTACTACATTCTTATTTGCAAGAGTGACGTCATTTGGGAGGGGAGGTGGCAGGGAGGGAATTTGTCCCCCCCTCCCCCAAGGGCTCTGATTTTCATAAAATTCTATATTATTCTTAAATAAAATATTTCAAAATATATCTACCAATATATAAACTGTACAAAATTAATTAATTAAATTTAATATCATTTGGCCAAATTTAAGTACCTATTTGTAAGTAAATTTTAATAAAAAGAGTTCCCCCCTCCCCAAGAAAAAGTTGAAATGACGCCACTGATTTGCACTCACCCAATGAAAAATTGGTAACTCTTCTTCTTTTTTTCGCCTTAATCCCTGGGTGCGGGGTCGGCGAAGGGGTTTTTTGCGGCAGGGAAGGAATAGAACAGGCCGGCCGGTCGCACGGTCTGACGCCTGTTGAAAATATAGAAGGAAAGAGAGACTGACATGCAAAGAATAGAATTACTGTCAATCCCAGCTAGGGCAGCTCGTGGTCACCATCCACGTAGCCACAAGATGTGGGCCCCTGAGTAAAATGAAAAAATGGTAACATTAAAAACAATTGCATCCTATAAGATTATTATGTATAGGTTTTTTAAAAAACGCCAATGAAACAAATGAATGATATTTATCAGTCAAAAGTATTCGGCCCTTCTTAGGAAGCTTAGAGACTAATTACGCAGGGGCGTATATAGAAATTTTTTTCGGGGGGGCCCGAACTGAAAATTTTTCTGTGGAAATTTTTTTTTTTTTAAACTAAATTTTTTTTCACACGAAATTTTTTGCGGAACATTTTTTCCTTTGCGAAACCAAAGTTTTCCATCCTGCGGAAAAATTTGTTGCGCTGATGTTTGTATATCCCTATATATGTATATGTGTTTGGGAAATTTCGGGGGGGGGGGGGGGGGGGCCCCCTCGGCCCCCCCCCCCTTATATACGCCCCTGTAATTACGTCACAGATGATGTTAATTTATTTATTTTAAAAAGGTTTTTTGATAAGATTGATTAATTAATTAGGTCATTTTCATTTGAAAAATGTGCCTTTATAAGCATATAATATACATGCATCTATCTCTGTGCTGGTTGCATAGCTTAAAGGCGCTTTCTCTCTCAAAGCCTTAGAGGTGTTTTCTCATGGTAAAAGTTAAAGCGAACTGCTAGAGCGTATATTTTTGGCTGATACAGATAGTAGACTATAAATTAAGTAAAATATTTTTTTTTCTATTGACAATACATGTATATTATCACAAAATTCTATCTCTTTTGAGTAAATTGCGGGTAGATAAACCGACATAATAAAAAAAATAATCTTTTGCGTAACAATCCAAAATATACCATCTATTGCAATAGTATTGAGAATAAAGCCCGGCAGTTAGGCAGCCCAAATGGTACACGTTCACTAATATATTAAAAAGATAAATTTTTATGGTAATAAAGGCCGATCCAAGATATTTCTTAGACAGACCAGCTGCCATTTGGGCTGCCTAACTTCCAGGCTTTATTCTCAATACTATTGCAATAGATGGTATATGACCCCGGTTTTTCTTTTGGAGCCGCCTCTTTTTTTGAAGAAAGTCATTACATGAGTGTGAAAATGAATGTTACTATTATTATTATAATGAAAATATTTATTAGTCCAGTACATGTAATATTTCTCATATAGATCTTTATAAAAATCACTTGGCAGCTATACATAGGTCCATAGCTGCAAAGAGTGGCAGGGGAATAAATTTCCGGGCCGTATAAACATTTATTCCAACACTAAATGTTTAAAAAAAAATATTTTTTTTTTAATGAGAAGACACAGACAGCTCTTTTAACCTCTAACTCTTAAAAGAATCAAGAAATTATTTCTTTTCCTGAAGCGCATATATTCAAATTTAAAATTTAAACTCTGGATTGGCTACCAAATCAATTGAAATAAATAGAGACGGGGTCTAAATGGCCTTCAATGCCGAAAAGACCTTAAATGAAATTTAAAAAATAAAGAGAGTTTTTTGAGGAATGGGTCGGGGTATATAAGAGGCCTATATGATCCGGCAATGCTCTTAGTGACCCTCCAAAGGTCTATCTCTACCTATATTGAACCTAATTCAAATTTTCGGGCTTAGGAAGAGGCGACATTTTTTATTTAATGATTAAAATCACAATTTACTGATCCAGAATAATAAATAGTTGTATTTCCGATAGAACTTTTACAAATTTCAACACCTGTCATCTGATAATTTAATTTAAAATAAAAACCTTCTGAGACCATTAATTATAACTTGAAATTTATAATCTATAAATTTTATTCATAAATTATTAATTAATTATAGCAAAATAAATATAAAATATTTTCTGAATTAAAAATTAATTTCTAGTCCTTTGGGTTGTCATCAATCATACAAGGCGATTAGATATTTTGAAAGTGAAAGTTATTTATTTATTTGAAATTTTTATCTTATTTTATTCAATTTTATTCATTCAAATTTGAATGAAAATTTTTTTTTCAAAATAAATAAAATAATGCATTTGCAATCAAGATTTCAACGGAAATATACGTTTTGACGATCTTTAAATACAAAAATATTATTTACAGGAAGTAGACCGGGATTTTGTACCGAACATACCCAAAGCATATATGGTGAAAATTTTCAATATAATTTAAGACTAACCTGAGTACCAAAATGGTACAGTGACTGATTGGGATATTTTGTTCACAGATAGACCAAGTTGCGAAAACCACTTTTTTGGACTCAGGGCACCTCAAAACATATATTTCCATCAAAATCTCGACATATAATTTTTGACTTTTTTTTTAATCGCTCACACTTTTTTCTCATTCACACACATTCACACAGTCTTTTCGGCAACTTAGGCCATTTAAGACTTTGACGATAACCGTTATTTGAATATATATGTATTTGGGGTCCAGGCATTCTTATTTAAGCCATTTGATATCCAAATATCTTGCGATCCTTGGTATACAAGACAGGCCCGGTACCAACTACACCAAGTCCGCGGGCATTTTTGGCATTAATCCAATACTTTCTATATATAGCCTATATATTACATACTGTATATAGGTTTTTTTTTTTTCTAAAAAAATATATTTGGAAACGATAGGTAATTTAATTATAAAAAAAAAAATATTAATTTTATTTATTCTAATAAAAAAGTGATTAATAAATGGGAGAGGAAGGGGCAGAGCTGGTTTGTAGAATGAGGTTAAATTTTTCTTATTTAAATATACTGTATGATAAAAAAAAAACTCTTGATAAAAATGAATTTTAATTATTAATGAGAACCATGGGTTTTTATTTTTATTTATTTACTTAAGAGTCCACATTTCTCGTACATTTTGGATCAATCAAAATGTTAAATTTTTCTAGCATTTAAAATTTCTTTCTCTCCAAATCATGAATAAACATGACGTTGCTCCTGCTCGTAGATTTGGTTTTAAGGAGGTCGACTTATAAGAAAAAAACATCCTAATAATTAATTAAGCTTTTGACAAGGCAATATTAATCGGGAATAATAAATTACAATGCTATTTTAATATGCATTATCTATTATTAAAATTTCATCCAAACTGAATATTAATCATTAATAATATTTATTACCCTGTATTCCGGTACCTAAATGTTTTCGGAATATATCTTATTATTAATTTTAATAAAATTGTTGTGTAGAAATTTTAATATTAAAAATGAAGGGTACATTCAGACTACAGTATGGTTAATATGTGATATGATATTTTACAAAATTTTTAAAAAATAACAATAATTGACGTAATCCTATTTTCATTTTTCACTTGGAATCGAAGTCGAAAGTTGAAGGGAGGGAATTGTCTGAGTGGCGCCCATTTGCAGGTCGCTAGCGGTATCTTCAATCCTTTTAAGGTTCGCCGTCAATTTCGACCCTCCTCTGCATTTTGGCCACGCGACTGACCTTATTAGCCTTCCTAGAGGATGACCCACCTTTGCGCCTTCTCTTTTGTCCATAAATCACGAGAAAGATTATTTCCGTTTAAAATTTAATTTACGATTTTTTTTTTTTTTTTTGCTAAGTTTAATGATTGTCAATTATTATTCAAGCATGGTTTAATTAGATTAACTTATTTAACTTTAGAAAATTAGAACTTCTAAAAAAATGTTAGAACTAATTCTATAGAGCACATTCTGAGATTTAGGGCTCAAGATTTCTAGGATACAATCGGCGCCACAAGTGCCTGATGTTCTTGAGAGTAGAGTCTTGAGCTTAGTCAACCAAACCAATATTTTAAAAATAAATTTTAATGCAACTGAAGTGGAAAAGCTTTTAAGACAACATTTCCGACTGCTAGGCATTTTGGCTGCCTAAGCTTAAGGCTCTACTCTCGATCACATCATGTACTTGTGGCGCCGACTGTATAAGCAGTGCTGCAGTTTGGAGTTTGAAAAATCTTGCATGGCACAGCGTCTTCTTTGTAAATCCTTTATTTAATTTTTTGTTAGAATTGTTTTTGTAAAGCTTTCTGCTATTCTGTTTTTCACCAAAAGGCACTGGGCTCTTAAAAGACCCTAAAGGATCAGAGCTATCAAGCCATTTTTTTCTATTTACAAGAGATAATAAAACCTATCAATTTTTAAATGGAAATGAAATTAATTTGCATGCCATTAATTTGTTGATCATTTGAACTACTAGGTTTAGTAATATTAATTTTTTTCTCGAACGAAATAAACACGATTTTCTTATTCTGTTTGTCTTTTTCGTTATTTGTCTTCGTTCATATTTTTTTAAATTAATCTGTCAATTGCTTCTCATTGGGGGGGAAAATTTGTCAATTTGTTATTACTAGATAACTAGATAATTACAGTATACTCATTCTCTGATTTTCGTTAATAGATTTATTTCTAAAATTGACTCTGAAGCATCAGAAATTCATCTTTCGGATATTAAGATAAATAATAAAAACCTTTGTTTAGTTTCGTGATAAAAAAACTTTACCTCCTTTTGAATTTTTTTTTCAATAATCTTTTAGCCTTAAAATTTTGATATCTGGACCAAATTAGGCTTTTAATAAAAAAAAACAAACAAATATTTTAAATTCATCATATTAAATATGCATACTTCTTATAAGAGTTTGAAATTTGAAAGAAAAAAAATATGTAGATGAAGATGTTGTCAATTTGAGCTTGCAATTCTAAATCATGTCGTCTATTATATCAAAAGATGTCTTTTTTTTTGCACATTTCCCCACCACGCGAATCTTAATCCTTTTGCACTCAATTTGATCAGATACTTCTTCTGTCCTAAAAAAAAAAAAATTGTTATGACAACTTCATTTCCATAATATGTTTCTGCTAAACGAATAAATTAATTCAATGCTTGTAATATTTTTTTAAGTGAGGAATGAACAAGATAATAATTTATTAAAAAACTGTTGTTTCTCTATTGTTGCCGTTCCAAGCCTGGAACGGCAACAATAAAAGAAATAATTTTGGCTGCTTATGTCTTGGATTTTTTTTTGACTCCTTATTAAATATTATATTATTTTTATAATATAATATATATAATATTCGATTTAAGATACTATTAAGATTATTAGGATAGAAAGGAGAATTAGAAAAGTTTTATTAGAATAAAAAAGTAAAAATAGAATATTCTACTCTGTAAAAAGTTAATTATATACGTAATTATTCAGGGTTTTTGTTTAAAATTCCAAGGTCGAAATATTCTAGTTTCTTTTAAAGACATAACTGCCCTTTGTAGGAGTGAAACAAGATTGATTAGTTGTAATTATAACTTATTATGTAAACTTTATTTTCTTTTGAATAGAATCATAGCTGCTATATTTTTAATAATAATAATAAATTTTTTCGTTCCCTTTTTTTCTGAATGTTTCCAAACAAGGTAAATACGAAATGATTTATTTATTCACTTCCAATAAGTCTTGTTCTGATGAAACCAGTTGTATTCATTCATGCTCGCGATGAATGGATATTCTCAGCGCGGTAGTCGTCGAGTTTCCTTTTAGAGGGATTCAGACATCTCTTGCCTAAACATAGATGAGGTTTTTGCACGCAACGGTATTGGCTATTAATGATAAGCTTCTTCATCGTTTCAATGAAACACTGTCAAAAAAATTCATTCTCACATATCATATGACCAGGCAAACTTGTTCTTTATTGAGAGCTCTCCACCAGGCACAATTTATTATTTTCGGTATTTTCGGTAATCGAAAGTTGTGTTCTGTGCTTATCACAGTGTGTCGACATATATTTAGTTTCCGATGTAGATTTATATTTCAAGATGTACAATTTATAAGTATGAGAAAAGGCCCTCGGGGCTTGGCGTAGAGGTTAGCGTGCTAACTGTCTCTTCTGCTCTTTAAATTCAATTGAATTTGATACCATTCAATTTAAATAAATAGGAAAGGTTTCTAAATGGCCATAGATGTTGGCAAAGTCCTTAAATAAAAAAAAAAACCGCCCCCCCCCAATTGCATTAACCCCCCCCCCCCCCGACAAAATTGCATTAATCCGCCCCTGTACCAACTACACCAAGCCCGAGGACCCATAAGAACTTGTAAATAGAAAATAAAATCACTTCACTTAACTGCCGTGCATCTTTAAATTCCTTTTTCTTAATTATCAATTCGTATTTATTTTTTAGTTGATAAAAAATACAGTTTGACTTTAAATTGTTATTTATATCTCACTTAGGTTCTTTTAAATTGATCACCTGTCATATATTTTAAATATTAAACAATAACAAGTTTATTAGAAAAAAAATGTACATCTTTCTTAATATAAAAAAGTAAAATGATTAATTATAAAAACGATCAAAATATTTTCAAAGATAAAAAGTGGAGTGACGACATAACTGTCTGGTAAAAGTCTTGATATTTGTGCTAAGAATCAGAATTCATTTCCCGTCCCTAGAGACAAACATTTATTTCAATTAAATTGGTTACCAATCGAAATTAATAGGGTTCTAAATAGCCTCAGCCGAAAAAAAAATTTTAAAAATAAAAATATCCGATGAAATTGATTACTTTTTCGGCATCTGATGCCATTTGTTTCAAATTTTATAAATTAATTGCAGGGCCGCAGATAGACTTGACGGACGGGGGGTCTTAAAGTTTTGTTTAGTATGTAAATCTAAAAAGCCGTGACGTAACTAATATGTGGACGACCCCTATAACAAAAATTTAAAAATTTTATTTTGAGAAACTTGAAATTTAAAATAGGCCCTATTCCTATAAATCAAAAAATAAATTTTACGAATGAAAAATTTTAAAGAAAAATGTGGAAAAGAAATATAATTTTATTTTTTTTTATTTTAGTCTTTTCGGCATCTTAAGCCATATAGAATTTTTACGATACTCAATATTAATATTATTTACGATATATTGGGGTCCAGACACATTTATTTAAACAATTTGGTGTCCAAATGGTTTAAATAAATTTATCGGACTGTCAGGGACCCGAATTTGCTTTGGTACAAATGGCCAGCATGATAACCACTACATCAAGGCCCGAGGTCTAAATTTCTTTCCCGATCAATTATGGGAAAATCAAGTCTACATATCATCAAAATCTCTTGCCCAGCTCTGAAAAATAATGGTTCACATTTCACAGAATGTTTGCTGTTTATAACAATGTCCCATTCCATTTGTTTATTTTTGAAAATTTTTTTCTATTTAAACTTTCAATTAGACTTGTCCTCTTTTTTTTCAACTCGTTTTGGAACTCATACTTTCCAACTCTACAACCCTTTAGGTGTAGGATATGAAAGCAAAAATTATGTTAATATTAACATTTTCAAGAATGTCTATTGTGAAAGCTAATTAATTTGCCAATTGACAGTTAATTTATTTGTGTAACCCTAGTCTTCGCGAAATTTTTTTTTTCTAATTACTTTTCTTAAATACTTGATTACAAACTATAAACGATACCTCTATTAGTTTTATTGGTTGATGTATGACATCGACACTTTCTACTCTAAACAAAATGAATTTATTTAACATATAATAATAATAATAATAATAATAATAATAATAATAATTTCTCTTTTTCTTTTTTTTTTTGTAACTCTAACCCGATAGAGAGAGATGGTAACAATACGAGATGTTTATCATTCTGGTGTATATCTTGTTATATAGACAAAGGTGTTATTATTTGAGTTGGTGGCCCCACGTATTGCGTGAGGAAAGAACGTCAGCGGCCCACAAATCATCGGTTCCTGGTTCAATCGTCTTATCTAAGGGTTTGCTCTCACACTTATTCTAAAGGGGAGGGGGAGATGCTATCTGTAATATCTCATCCCAAACGAACAAATGAAAATTTCTCACTTTCTTCTCCTACGAAACAATTTCACCTAAAATACACGATTTCGGATCAATTCGTTATTTATTATTATTATTACTTTTCTATTTATTCTCGATATTTTCTTAAATAGAGCACGTTTTTTTATCTTTACTTGATTTTGATTAATTCAATTTTTTTTTAATGGTTGTATAGGAAAAATTTCATGTTCATTATATTTTATTGCAACGATTAATTTAATTAATTGGTCATTATTAATATTAATTAATTTTATCTAATATAGGCCTTTTTCTACATTTTTTGGCACCTCTCTCCCTAATTATGGTAAAATAATGTTTGAATTGACTGTCATTTATCCACTTTCAAAGATTTCATCTTTACTTAAGATAACCTTTCTGCGGCCATCTGTCCCTATTTATTTTAATAAATTCTATTTCTTAGGATGAAAATAGGCAAAAATGTTCAAGGGCCATCTGTGCATGTATCGCTTAGGACAGGGGTGTCAAACTCGCGGCCCGCGGTCTTACACCCCTGGCTTAGGGAATCCAACCCTTGATTCTTTTATTTCTACTCAATAGCGAGTACTTGAAATTTTTATATGAATATTGAATTCTAGATTGATTATAGAGCAAAGGATTATTATTTTTTATTATAATTTATTAAAATTTCTAAGTTACGTGCTTTTTTTTAGAATAAAATGACACATTTTTTATTTTTTCTTTTAATATTATAAGAATAATCTGTCTCATGAGCGATGAGATGACATCTTGGAGTAGTGTTGAAAAAACTGGTGAATTATTCAAAACATGTTCTTAAGAAATCTTCTTCTCATTTAAGATTTTTTTTTTTTATTTAAACCTGCCAAGAGGGGCCAAATGAAATAACAAAATTAATCTGGAGCTGTTTAGCTAACACTTTGTAATTTCTGTGAGATCGGTGTTATCTGTCAACACGATTTAGCTAATTTTTTTTTTTTTATGATATAAATATTATTTTTAATTACATTTAAAAAAATGAATTTTAAAAAATAATTTAACACATTTCCAAAGGAGTTCAAAAGTTTTTAATAGGTCTATAAAAATTTGCAAATTTATAATAAAAAAAAAATTCAATTTCCTCTCTGATTAATTATTTCTTTGGGAAATAAATTCGCCCATCCTCTTAATAAGGTAAAGATTTTTACATTAGATATTATATTCTAAAACTTTCCCACTTACTTTATCCTATTCATAATAATTAACTATAAATTTTTTTTTCTTTTTATAATTATTCTCTCGTCGACATTTCCGTATACAAGAGAGCATAAAGAAATTTTGAAATGATAACCAGCTTTCTTATTTAGTTTATTTTTACTTTAGTTAATAGAAGTCGTGATTTATATTTTCAAAATCCTTCCCAATCTATTAGGCAACTTCTGAAATTTTTTATTATCTATTGATAATACATGTACCTAATGAAATGATGCAAAATTTAATAAATGTTTTATATAACAAAGCTATAGTTAGGAAATTTTTCTACAAGCAGAGTGATTAGTATTTCTAAATAACCTCTTGAAAAATATTGTCAAAACAATAATATAACTAACAATGTGGATTTATTATTTCTACCTTTCTTCTTACTGCTCTTTCAAATGGATATTCTCGTTTTACTATTGAAATCTTCTGAAGACCACGTTACTCTTGTACTTCATTGGAGAAATCGTTGTTATTGGTAACAAAATATAAATTATTTTCCCATACTTATAAATTTCACAACTTGAATTCTAATAACATTATATCGGCGGAAACTAAATATATGTCGACTAGGGTCCGACCGAAACAAGATTTTCAGCCGAAACCGAAACCGAATATTCGGCCTCAACCTTAGTTTCGGCCGAAACCGTAACCGAAAACGAAACTTGTATTTCCTATAAAAATTTTTTTTCATTTTACCTTTTTTTTTTTTTTGAAATTTTTTTTCCCTCAAGTGCAAATCATTTGACCTTTTTTTTTTGCATGCGAGTCTCATCCCATCTTTTCAGACTCAGGTTTCGGCCGGCCGAAAGTTTCGGTTTCTTTTTGGCCGAAACCATGATTTTTGGCCGAAACTGGCCGAAACCGTAACCGAAACCGAATATTCGGTCGGTTCCTAATGTCGACACAAAAAATCTGGTGTGACTGTCGCATCAGATTTTTTTATTCTGTTTACCTCCTAGTTCCAAAGTGAGAATTTTTTTCCTGACTTACAAGGGTTAGTTAAGAATATATTATATTTATGTTCAATTAGGTAGAAATAATGAGCAAAGCAGCTAGTTTATATTTCAATTTATTGCCAAACCAGGGCCTAAGTTTTGGTCACATATTAGCCAGGTTAATGTCTGAAAAAATATATATATTAATGCTCGGCCCTTGTTTGACAATAATTTGAAATTTAAACTAGCTGAAATTATTTCATTTATTGACCCACTAGGCTGACGTTTCGGTCTTGGTCAAGACCATCCTCCGAGCTTGCGGGTTGTCAATACAGGCATACAAACAATAACTCAATCATATTTTCCATGAACATTTGGTTACAGATATTTAAAATTAGTATGTAAAATGATTGAATTACAATTTAAGAAAATACAAAAATTAATAATATAAGCCAATTAGTTAAGTACAGGCAGTGGGTCAATAAATGAAATAATTTTAGCTGCTATTCTTTTATTTACCTATTAAAGATTATCCAGCTATAAAATCCACATTTAAACTAGCTGCTTTGCTCATTATTTCTACCTAGCATTCAGCTATATACCTCATTCAAATATTATTATGGGAATTTTTAATTATAAACCACATTTGTTATTAATTATATATTAAAAATATAAATACTGTACAACGTTTCGACTGCTTATTCTGCAATCTTTTTCAAGTATTGAGCACTTGTTCCAACTCAAGGGACATAACTCAAGAAGAATATTTTTTGTTTGTTTCAGGGAGGCGGCTAAGTGTCCAGATAGGAAGTGTTTGTGGGGTCGGAGTTGTTATCTGGCACAGTGGGGGGCGGTGCTCGGAGTCTTGTGCACCCCGCGGCGGGGGCGACTGCGGCGATGGCAAATCTCAGCCGCATCCGCGTCGTCGTCCTCGGTGGCCCTCGGGTTGGCAAATCTGGTGAGTTTTTTTTTTTATTCATCCATCTTGTTTATTTTTTTTCATTGATAAATTGATTTTTTTTTTTAAATATATCCCTATAAGAAATTCAATTTTTCTTTAGCTTTTAATTATTTATACAGTTTGTTCTAAATTTCACTTATTTAGGAAGATAACAAGAATAAAACCAGCTCTCTTTTTCTCTCTCAATAAATCTCTAAATTTTTGAGAGATATTTTCAAACGAATAAAATAATAAATCTCTCTCAAAAATTCATAAATGCTCTAAATTAAACATGTGAAAATTTTGCAAAAAAGATTTCGAGGGGAGGAGGGGGGGCGTAAGCAACCCCCCTACGTGCCTGTGCAAAGAAAAAAAGAAATTCAATTTTAATATAAAAAAAAACAAAAAAAAAAAATTAACTTTGCAGTAGTGAGATCAACTATTACTTTATAGTCTTCGGTAGTAGACTACTAGGCCAATAAAAACATTTTGAGAAAATTTGTTTTACTTTGACCGGTCTTACTTCGGATAATATTGGGTCTACAAATTCATTTTATGTACCAAATTTTAGCATATTTAATGCTCTACGATTTTGTATTGGCCTATGGCACACAGAACATACTCAGTTTACGAGATATAAGCGAAAAACGGAAAAAAGTCCAAAACTTTTTAGGTTTTTGACCCCTTTCCACGTTAAAACGGGTTGAAAACTTAGAATAGACATCTTAGATTTTCCTCAAATTGACCTGTACAAATTTCATTAACTTCGGAATATTTTCCAGGTAAAAATTTATATCGACTTTTTTGAAGAACCTCTTTTCTTAAATAAAAAGCAGGCTGATATTTTTTCTTTTCTATTTGTAATGTACATAATATAATATATAGCAATTTGTATTTTTTTTCTCCTGGCGGGGGAAGGGGGGTAAAACACTGAAACCCACCTCCCTGGTTGCGCCATTGCACTGCTCTAATATATTATCTATGTTCTTAGTTCATATACTTTTATATATGCTAATAATTAGTTAATTGAAATTAATAGAAATATGTAGTCTACAATTTTAAAAATATCCACTAGTTTTAAATAATTACTAATTTGTTGCTATTCTATCAACAAGAAAAAGAAATGAGACTCGTGACATTTTTAGCACTTTGTACTGGGTGGCATGAGTTGAAATAGATTGTAAATCACCGCTTTATATTAATAGGGTTAAAAATAATTTGTAACATCTCTAGCCAAATTTATTTAGTTTATTATACGCTTGTCGTTTTATCTAAGTTCTAACGCCTGACCTCAGTTGCATATCCTAAAATTGACTTGAAACCCAGGACCGTTCACCGGAACAAAAACCAACCAATTTATAACTTATTGATGATAGATTAGGTAAAAGTTTTATTTATTTGAATTGAAATGAAAAGAAGAACATGTGTTATGTCAATAAAGTTCCACCTTAAAGAAAGAATATCTACTTATTTATTTTATTAATTCCAACCTCAATTCTCACATCATTTCAATATGTACTGTAATTATAATTAAAGTTCATAGAGACCAACCATAGAACTATTATTATTTAATTTTTCGCCTACTTTAATTTTATTTTTACAGTTAATAAATAAACGTGGTGACATTCTTAAGACCTACATTAATAATAGGTCTCGTTTTTTTTTATATTAATAGTCAGAAGGTATCACACCCACAAACAAGATTTATTTTACACTCTTCTTTGCATATACCAAGTATACATAACTTATAAAATAAACATTAAATTTTAAAAAGGTAACCTCTATTTAAAGTAACGTTAAGAACGGATTCGGAAACTAAAATAGCTAAGTCCAGAATAACATATGGACATTTTTTCTTATTGGATCAATTAACCAATAATTTATAGGGGCGAAAAGAAAAAGACTAAGGGCCGGTTGCTTCAAGTATGGGTAGCTAGTTGACTTATAGTTAGTGTGTAATGCAGAAACTGTAAACCTCTTCCAGGGAACAAACCCTCTTCAGCAGTGGCGTAGTGAGCTTAACGCGCGCCCGGGGCACAATACCTTTTAAGCGCCCCCCCCCCCATTCGAAAACCATATAATATTATATGTAGAATATACAAAATTATTATGGGGGCGGTATAACTCGCCGAAAATTTTCTCGCCCAAAGCAAAATCTCGCCTAAAACAAACTCGCCGAAAATCCGGAAAGTTCCAAAATAAAATATTTTTAAAAATCTGGTGTGACTGTCCCACCAGATTTTTTGTGTCGACATACGTATATATAGTTTCCGCCGATATATTAGAAGATGAAATGAAATTTATAAGCAGGGCTCGGGCCCTCGGGCTTGGTCTAGTGGCTAGAGTGCTGGCCTTCTAAACCAAGGGTCAGGGGTTAGGACCCCTGGCAGTCCGATGATTTTATCTAAACCATTTGGATACCAAATGGCTTAAATAAGAATGCCTGGACCCCAAATATATATATTATTAATTAATATAACCGTTATCATCAAAGTCTTATATGGCCTAAGTTCCCGAAACGACTGTGTGCATGTGTGTGTGAGTGTGAGTAGGAATGAGAAAAAAGTGTGAGTGTTTTTTTTTTATTAAAAAAAAGTACTAATAAAACCTCAAATTATGCATTTAAAAAGGCCGATATATATAAATAAATAAATAAATAAATCTATTACGACCCGCTTCAAAAATCAAAAATATTCTGTGTGTGTATGTGTTCAATTTTAAGCATGAAGGAATTGAGCTAGGAAGATGAAATTTTATATTTAAGTTAGGCGCCGCCCTAGGGCGTAAAATAAGCTTTTAATTAAAATCGGCCAAAGAATTTCGATGTACTTTTTCAGTTTTTTTCGATTTTCTCAAAATTCGTTCCAAAGATTTTGATTAAAATTCAAAAATCAATTATTTTTTAGATGTTCCTTAAAATGTATATTCTCATTTTGCTTTTAAAATCTTATGAAGACCACTTAACCCTTTTAGTTGATAAGAAAGATTGAAGCCAGGAATATAAATAGATATTTTCCCATATTTATAAATTTCAAAACATCGTCTAATACAGTGGTTTCCAAACTTTATGTTACCACGCCTCCCTTAAAAATAATTAATCTTATGACGCCCCCCCCATTTTTAAAATATTTTATTTATTCATATTTATATTAAAACTAGCAATCATTTGGAAATTGGGAAATTTGGTTCTGGGGGCCAATATTCGCGCCTCTCCTTAGACTAGACTGCGTCTCCCTAGGGAGGTGAGCCTCACAGTTTGGAAAAAGCTGGTATAAGGGTATTTTATGGCTGGTGGAATTTGTATTAGGATTGCAAGTTAGAAGAAAACGCAACCAGAATGTTTTCTTTAAAAATAGTATATTTTAACAGCTTACTTTTCGGCCTTGGTAAAAGCCATCCTCGCATGACCACTAACAGCTCCGAGGATGGCTTTGACCAAAGCCGAAATGTCAGCTGTTAAAATATATTTTTAAAGAAAACATTCCGGTTGCGTTTTCTTCAACTTTCATTCCTGAAGAAAAATATTTTTCTCAAATCTTATTTTCAACCCCTAGGGGGGTGTTTAATTTAAATATAAAATTTCAACCTCCTAGTTCAATTCCTTCATGCTTTAAATTGAACCCAAACAGACACACAGACAGACCATGTCGGAAAAACCATTTTTTTGGATTCAGGGGACCTCAAGACGTGTATATCCATCAAAATCTCGACATCGAATTTTTGACATGAATCCAATACTTCCTCTCTATATATATGTATATTAACTTATACATATGGGTAAGAGAAAGTAAAAATTCAAATCCTAATTGAGATTAGTTTCATATACAAAAAGATGCGGTAACTCACCCCAGGAAAATTCTAAGTGGACTAATCATTTCTTACTTTTCTACCTAATGAAAAAAATCCCTATAAAATTCTGCAAGGGATTCGATGGGTTCCTAAGTTACCCTGTGTTATTATTATCTGTTTATGAGAGTTTCGAAATCTTCAAAAATTAATTCCGCCCCAGTAATAAGAAATTTTAGAATGAGATTAAAATGTTTCTATCCTACTATTAGACCAGGCGCTGGAGGTAGTTGAGTATGCAAAATTTGAGGACCGAATTCTGACAATGGATTTGGGCTAAGAATAGCTCCCAGAATAAGGATCCGGATCTTGCCGGGCCAATTTTTGGTCCAATTTTTTTTTTTACCCCCACCCCATAGGAAATCAATGGAGTGCATGCTAAGATGATGTGAAGATTTGCAATTATGGTCAAATTCGAGTACTTAAAACCTCAAACAATGAAAAAACTGTCTTGTCAGCAACTGAGGGGATCCTCTAGAGTCCCCTGAGAAGTACTATCTTGCCACCAGTTGTGGTGGTCCCCTCTAACCCCTTCATCTCTTTTCTCTCTCTTTGTTATAAATTTAAATATACGGCTTTAACACCATGCCAAATTGTGGGGACCGGCAATTATGTTCATAATCCACTACCTGGTATCCCAATCAATGAAAAATACTATCTTGCCGCCAACTGCGGTGGTCCCCTCTAACCCCTTCACCTCTTTTATCTCTCTCTTTGTTATAAATTTAAATATACGGCTTTAACACCATGCCAAATTGTGGGGACCGGCAATTATGTTCATAATCCACTACCTGGTATCCCAATCAATGAAAAATACTATCTTGCCGCCAACTGCGGTGGTCCCCTCTAACCCCTTTACCTCTTTTCTCTCTCTTTGTTATAAATTTAAATATACGGCCTTAACATCATGCCAAATTGTGGGGACCGGCAATTATGCTCATAATCCACTAGCTGGTATCCTAACCAATGAAAAATACTATCTTGCCGCCAACTGCGGTGGTCCCCTCTAACCCCTTCACCTCTTTTAACACTCTCTGCTATAAATTTAAATATACGGCTTTAACACCATGCCAAATTGTGGGGGCCGGCAATTATGTTCATAATCCACTAGCTGGTATCCCAATCAATGAAAAATACTATCTTGCCGCCAACTGCGGTGGTCCCTTTAACCCCTTCACGTCTTTTATCTCTCTCTGTTATAAATTTAAATATACGGCCTTAACATCATGCCAAATTGTGGGGACCGGCAATTATGCTCATAATCCACTACCTGGTGCTCCAATCAATGAAAAATACTATCTTGCCACCAGTTGTGGTGGTCCCCTCTAACCTCTTCACCTCTTTTATCTCCCTTTATTATAAATACACCAGGTAGTAGGTTATGAGCATAATTGCCGGTCCCCACAATTTGGCATGGTTTTAAGACAGTACATCTAAATGTATAATAAAGGGAGAGAAAAGAGGTGAAGGGGTTAGAGGGGACCACCACAACTGGCGGCAAGATAGTATTTTTCATTGATTGGAGCACGAGGTAATGGATTATGAGCATAATTGCCGGTCCCCACAATTTGGCATGGTTTTAAGACAGTACATCTAAATGTATAATAAAGGGAGAGAAAAGAGGTGAAGGGGTTAAAGGGGACCACCGCAGTTGGCGGCAAGATAGTATTTTTCATTGATTGGGATACCAGGTAGTGGATTATGAGCATAATTGCCGGTCCCCACAATTTGGCATGATGTTAAAGCCGTATATTTAAATTTATAACAGAGAGAGATAAAAGACGTGAAGGGGTTAAAGGGGACCACCGCAGTTGGCGGCAAGATAGTATTTTTCATTGATTGGGATACCAGCTAGTGGATTATGAACATAATTGCCGGCCCCCACAATTTGGCATGGTGTTAAAGCCGTATATTTAAATTTATAGCAGAGAGTGTTAAAAGAGGTGAAGGGGTTAGAGGGGACCACCGCAGTTGGCGGCAAGATAGTATTTTTCATTGGTTGGGATACCAGCTAGTGGATTATGAGCATAATTGCCGGTCCCCACAATTTGGCATGATGTTAAGGCCGTATATTTAAATTTATAACAAAGAGAGAGAAAAGAGGTAAAGGGGTTAGAGGGGACCACCGCAGTTGGCGGCAAGATAGTATTTTTCATTGATTGGGATACCAGGTAGTGGATTATGAACATAATTGCCGGTCCCCACAATTTGGCATGGTGTTAAAGCCGTATATTTAAATTTATAACAAAGAGAGAGATAAAAGAGGTGAAGGGGTTAGAGGGGACCACCGCAGTTGGCGGCAAGATAGTATTTTTCATTGATTGGGATACCAGGTAGTGGATTATGAACATAATTGCCGGTCCCCACAATTTGGCATGGTGTTAAAGCCGTATATTTAAATTTATAACAAAGTGAGAGAAAAGAGATGAAGGGGTTAGAGGGGACCACCACAACTGGTGGCAAGATAGTACTTCTCAGGGGACTCTAGAGGATCCCCTCAGTTGCTGACAAGACAGTTTTTTCATTGTTTGAGGTTTTAAGTACTCGAATTTGACCATAATTGCAAATCTTCACATCATCTTAGCATGCACTCCATTGATTTCCTATGGGGTGGGGGTAAAAAAAAAAAATTGGACCAAAAATTGGCCCGGCAAGATCCGGATCCTTATTCTGGGAGCTATTCTTAGCCCAAATCCATTGTCAGAATTCGGTCCTCAAATTTTGCATACTCAACTACCTCCAGCGCCCGCTCTATATACTATTTGCTAAATATTGAATATAATTTAATTTTTTTTTTAACTCAAACGGAATGCACTTATTTTTTTAGTAAAAGTATTAAAAAACATTAATATCTTTGTGCATTATAGGGGATGGGGCATTAACCCCCCTGGTTAATGCCTTCATAGCCCCCCCCCCTTAAGGAAATGCGAGCCTTCACCGCGAAATAATCTAATACATTTATAAATAATTATTTTAATTTGAATTTGAAATTATTTTATTTTAATTTTCAATCCTTAATCCACCCACCCCTGTGTAAAAGTATAATAAGGAAATTTGATTTACAAAAATATAGAATATGTGTGTGAGTGTTGAGTGTGAATGAGAAAAAAGTGTATTTAAAAAAAATAAAAAACTAATTTTGGTTTCAATGACACCTACACTCCCCCTCCCCCTTATATTCTCCCTCTACCCTTAGTGAAATACAAAATATTTAATTTCATATTCAAAAGAATCGTTTTTCGCAGTCAAATTATTTGTTTCTATCATTTTTTTTTTTCATCGATAAAATGTATAATAATTACGTTTAATAAGACTCTCAAGAGGGTGTGTTGGCTGACGGTGTGGTCAGGGTGGGTTACACTATATTAATTATTCACTTTGATTCACTTTAAACACAAAAAAGATAGCAGCGCCTGCCAGCAGGCCACGCTCTCGACTGAACGAGATAAACTTGTCTCTTCTCTCTTATTATAGGAATAAATAGATGAAAAAAACAATTCCCTTTTTATTAAAAGTAAAAAAAATACCTTTTGCTCTAATCTAACTATATTTAGAGCTGTAAAAGAATGTCAACAAGTGATTTGGAATATTCCAAGGCCTTTCTTAAATAATCAACCCTTCATCTCATCCCTTAATATTATAAAATAATAATCAACGCTATTTTTTGAATGTTTAATATTTATTTGGCTTCGATTTAGCTAAAAAAAAATTTAAAAAACATTTTTTTCAATTTTGCAACCCCTAATCCATTTTTACTTTCTCGTATAGAGAAAGTTATGTAATCGTAAAAAAATTCGACTTCGAGATTTTGATGTTTCTCCACGTTTTGGATCTCCCTGAGTCCAAAAAAACCATTTGGCATTATGTCTGTGTGTGTGTGTGTGTGTGTGTGTGTGTTGTGTGTGTGTGTGTGTGTGTAAACACGATTGCTTAAAAACCAAAGCAGCTAGATCGATGAAATTTGGCATATGCTCCTTACACTAAAATTGTAGATTTCTATCAACTTTTGGAGTAAATACACGTCACTTGGAAGTAGTACTTTACTTAAAAAGTTTTTTCGAAAATTTTTGAAATTTTCAATTTTTTTTTTTTTATATTATGATAAAATACTCTATTTTAAAAAGTTTTTATTCTTTGAGATTTTTTCGAAAACTGAATAGTTTTTGAAATAATCAAAAAGAAGAAATAGAAAATTTTCGTTAATTTTGATAAAAAATCCAAACAAAATCATACAGGTGTCATTAAAAAAGGGGGTAAATATAAACAAATGAATTTGTGAAACAAATGAATTTGTTTATATTTGCCTGGTGTCATTAAAAAAGGGGTAAATATAAACAAATGAATTTGTGAAACAAATGAATTTGTTTATATTTGCCCTTTTGTGTCATTAAAAAAAGGGTAAATATAAACAAATGAATTTGTGAAACAAATGAATTTGTTTATTATTTTTTAATGACACCTATCGTTTGATTTTTTTATCAAAATTAACGAATATTTTCTATTTCTTCTGCCAATATTTCAAAAACTTCATTTCAGTTACTGAAAAAATGTCAAAATAAAAACTTTTTTTAAAATAAATTATTTTATCATAATATAACAAACAAAATTTCAAAATTTTCGAAAAAACTTTTTTAAGTAAAGTACTACTTTCAAGTGACAATTTCAAAAGTTGATAGACCAAATTTTAGTGTAAGGAGCTATACCAAATTTCATCGATCCAACTGCTTTGGTTTTAAGCAATCGTGTTCACCTGCACGCACCCAGACGTAATTCCAAAAGAATATACGAGAAAGTCTCGGGGAAGTCAATCCCCATATTTTTTTTTTTTTTTTTAACAACTCTCACATTAACACACACATTCACACAGTCTTTTCGGCAACTTAGGCCTTATAAGACTTTACGATAACCGTTATTAATAATATATATATTATTAATATTGTTTTTTTTATATTATTTTGATATATCGTCGCCTGCAACACGTAGTGGCGTATCTCAATTTCTATCATTTTTCAGGAGAGCTTTTTTATAGTTCGTGTTGTTATATTAAATGTATAGATACGCAAAACCAAAAATCCTAAATAATACGAAAAAACATGGAAATACAGATTCGTCACTTTGTGATAATGTAAAGAACGCCAGGACACGGCCATACCCGTGTATCTCAATTTTTAATTTTTTTGAGATACGTCACTACGTGATGCAAGCGACGATATGTATATTTTGTAAAAATTTTAGCCCAATGGCAGTTGGCTAGACGGCCAGATGAAAAAAAAAAAGATTATTTATAAGTTGGGGTCCAGGCATTCTTATTTAAGCCATTTGAAATCCAATCGTAATAAATAAAATAATTAACAATGTTATCGCCTTCGGAGAGCTTGAAACATCCCTGAATCCGCCTTTGGGTTTTACACATAGGATAATTTTCTAGAATGAGTCTTACTTTAGGCCAGTGGTTTCCAAACTTTGTTACAACGCCTCCTTTAAAAATATTTAATCGTATGACGCCCCCTACCCCACACATTTAATAAAATAATACAAAAACAAAAATTTTTAATACTAAAAAATATAAATTTATATAAAAATATTTTTTTTATTTATTCATATTTTTTAATTAAGGAAAACCTCCATCCCAGAATCTTCTAAATTTAATTATTTTATTTATAAAACTAGCAATCATTTGGAAAATTGATCTTGGTGGCCAATATTCGCGCCTCCCCTTAGACTAGCCCGCGCCTCCCTGGGGAGGCGCTCCTCACAGTTTGGAAAACTCTGGTCTAATATATCGACGCTTTATATACGTATGACGACACAAAAAATCTGGTGTGACAAGTACAGAACAGTACCTTTGGTAAGAGAAAGTTTTCTGCTGTGCGACAGTCACACCAGATTTTTAAAAATATTTTATTTTGGAACTTTTCGGGTTTTCGGCCATTTTTTTTCGGCGATTTTTTTTTTCGTCGAGATTTTGCTTTCGGCTAGAAAATTTTCGGTGCGCTTTTTTTCGGCGAGTTTTTTCGCCGACTTTTTTTCGGCGAGAATTATTATATTACACTGGCACTACATTTAAAATATATTTTCCAGAAATCAATTATAATAAAAATAAAAATTATCCAGCAATTTTTTTTTGTTTTGCGGACCATTTGGCGCCCCTTTGTGAGCGGCGCCCGGGGCATCATGACCCCCCTTGCCCCCCCCCCTCGCTACGCCACTGCTCTTCAGTATTAAATGGTTTTGCAATTTAATAAAGACATATAACTTATAAAAATTATCAAAATTAAAAATAAAATTTGAAATTAATTCAAATAAATATTAATAAACTAAAATAATTAATTAAAAAAAAATTAATTTTTTTACCAAAATTTAAAAATTGCAATGCTTTAACTGATGTTAGGAGAATATTCGACTCGCCAGAGGGAGTTGCCAACCCTCGAACATAGTTCCAAGTTGGATATTAGAAAATATTCAAATAATCATCTTTTTAAACTTGCCATATATCCTAGAAATATAATCCTGATAGAGATAGATTGGAGATTGTTTCAGTTATTTTTATTCGTTGAGTTGGTGCCAGTCTTATGTTTCTAATATCACACCTTTGGGGAATCTTAAACAGATCTTTGGGCTTTGGCTAATTTAACAGATACCTTGGCTAAAAATTTAAATATACATATAGACCTACTACGGGTTCGGACCCCAGGCAGTCCGATGATTTTATTTAAGCCAATTGGATACCAAATGTATATTTATCAATAACGGATATCGTAAAAAGTCTTATATGGCCTGAGTTGCCGAAAAGACTGTGTGAATGTGAGTGTGAATGAGAAAAAGTGTGTGTTAAAAAAAAAAATAATAATAATAATAATAATAGACCTACTAATAAAATAATTCTTTTTTTTTTTAACGAGAGTGTGAGTGTTTTTTATTGGTGAGGCCAAACATCCCATGGCGCCCGGGAATCGAACCCAGGATCTCCGGGGATGTTTGGTCTCACCAATAAAAAACACTCACAGTCTCGTTAATAGATCTGACTTGTTTAGTCCGAATCGGGGTATTTTGAATACTATTATCTTATTCAAATATATAGATCTCGAAAAATATTTAGCTAATAAAATAAATAAAATCATCGGACTGCTCGGGGTCCGAACTCGCGACTTTTGGTATACGAGGTTAGCACGCTAACCCCTACACCAAGCCCCGAGGGCATACCTATAAATTTTACATCTTTAATTCTAATATATCGGCGGAAACTAAATATATCTCGACACGAAAAATCAGGTGTGACAAGTACAGAACACAACTTTCGATTACCGAAGGTAAGAGAAAGTTGTGTTCTGTGCGACAGTCACACCAGATTTTTTAATTATAAATTTAACATATTGAAAAACTCAAATCCATTATCTTAAATTGGGATGGGGAGAAAGAGTTATAGTGTGGTATTAAAAATAGCAGGTCGGAAATATAGTAGCGTGTATTATTTAGAGCCTTAACAGCATAGGAGCAATTACAAACCAAGGACAAGAGAGATATAATTTTATAATTTGATAAAGAAAATGTAGAGTATTTAAAATAAGTCATAACAAACCATCTATTATTGTTATCAACCAAGGTCACTATTTTTATTTTGCAATTTGTATAGACGTGGTTTGAATAATCTCACTCTATCAAATAATAAATTGATTCTACCTCTGTTGCACGTTGCTGACTGATTGAACTGTTTACAATTTTTTTTTTTTTTTTATTCTGAATAATACCACAGGTCATATTCTTTTTTTTTTTTTTTTTTTAAAAACATTCACACTTTTTTCTCATTCACACTCACACTCACACACACATTCACACAGTCTTTTCGGCAACTCAGGCCATTTAAGACTTTAGACGATAACCGTTATTATATAAATATACATATAGGGGTCCAGGCATTCTTATTTAAACCATTTGGTATCCAATTGGCTTAAATAAAATCATCGGACTGCCTGGGGTCCGAACCCGCGACGTTTGGTATACGAGGTTAGCACGCTAACCACTACGCCATGCCCCGACGGCACAGGTCATATTCACAGACCACTATATTTTAACCTCAGAAGTCTGGCTGGATGGCGAAGGCCGCAAGCCAAAAAATAAAAAAAAAAATAAAAAAAAAAAAAAAAAAAAAATATTTTAACCTATTGGTATTATACAGTAGATATTCCTTTAAATAAAAATTATTTAGGAATGGAGGAATATAAACTAGATTTAATCAGTGTCGTCATTTGCGTCATTTTTTTTTTTTGACACCACCTCTAGGGACACTTAAAAAGTATCGATACTAGTACATTTCTACTCGATACTTTTTGGTATCGATACTTTCCTTTTGATACGATACCAAGTAGGCCTACAAGTATCGATACTTTTTTTCGATACCGTATCCCTAGCTACTGGTCTAAATCTAAAATCGATTAGGAGAGGATCTTGCCCCTCCCTCCCCAATTCAGTTCAAATGTGTATAGTCTTTTTAGGTCTTTTAGGGATTTGAATTTTATTTCATAAATATTAATACATATAGTGCCGATGGCGACGTTCCACACGCTGATTGCTCAGAGTCACCAACCCGATTGGAATCCCTCCGAGTATAGATTTTAACAAAACAAAGTTGTGACAATGGGTCGTTTTGATAACTTACCTACCCCAACATTAAAATAGCCTCCCTATGGGGAAATACATGGTGGGTGTCCTTCAGCTATTTTAATGCTGAAGGAAATACATGGTGGGTGTCCTTCAGCTATTTTAATGCTGAAGGACACACACCATGTATTTCCCCATAGGGAGGCTATTTTAATGTTGGGGTAGATAAGTTATCAAAACGACCCATAAATAAATTGATTAATTTTATAGTCTATTAGTATGTTAAGTACTCTAAGGCGCCGTTCACACTGGGGCGATATTATCGCTAGCGATTGTTGCTAATGATATGTCGGAGCGACATATCGCAAGGGGGTTCACACTAGCGCGACAGTCGTATGCGATAAATAGGTGGTGAGAGGCTTGTTCTCTGTTTTCAGTCATTGATCAAAGGCAATGTGATTGTAATAATAATACCAAAAATGTAAAAAAAAGTTTCTGATTAAAAGGAATAAAATGAAAAATAAAGATTAAAATTATTAAATTAATTTCTTTAATTTGAAGGTATATAGCTGAGTGTAGATAATCAAATAGGTAGAAAGAATGAGCAAAGCAGCTAGTTTATATTTCAATTTATTAATAAACCAGGGCCGACGTTTCGGTCACATATGGGACCATCTTTAGTTAATGTCTGAAAATATATATAATCCTCGACAAGTTATATTGGGCATACACAATTGCACGTAGTTCAATCATGATAATGCCTCAAATTCTACTATTATTATTATTAGTGAAGTCATTCAATCTCTGTCCATGGTATGATAATAATAAAATTTGAGGCTTTATCATGATTGAGCTACGTGCAATTGTGTATGCCCAATATAACTTAGCGAGGATTATATATATTTTCAGACATTAACCTGGCCCTGAAGATGGTCCCATATGTGACCGAAACGTCGGCCCTGGTATTAATAAATTGAAATGTAAACTAGCTGCTTTGCTCATTCTTTCTACCTATTTGATTATTTCTTCAATATTTATGGAAAGAAGAATAAATTTTATTTATAAAAATATTTATTTATTACACATCAATTTATTAAAACAAATTTGAATTTTTACTCTCAAAATTAGAATATTGTTTTTAACTTAGCTAAAGTAAGTAGTTTTTTAAGTTTAAAATATTTTTTATAATCTGAAAATAAGATTAAGGTAATATCATAAAATATTCAAAATTTAAATGTCAAAAAAAATTTATTATGTAGAAAGATTCTCGACGATAAAAAAAATTTATATAAAATAATCAATTACCTTATGAGTATAAGATTTCATTTATTTTTTTTTTTTTTTAAGTTTTTAACTCCTTTTTAAGAAAATTGGCCGAGAATAAACCTACCTAATATTTATATTTATTTTATTTATGAAATCTCCCCTAGTTGAGATGTGTTCTCTCTTGGCTGCCAGGTTTTAATTTAATTTTATCGCGGCGATAGTCGCGCCGGGCGATAGCAAGCAGAAGCGATGCCGATATGTCGCGTGTCGCTGGGAGATATATCGCGCATGTGTGAACGCTTTTTATCGCCCCCATTTAAATTCCATTGAATCAGCTGGTGCGGGTCGCTCGCGACTATCGCTAGCAACAATCGCTAGCGATAATATCGCCCCAGTGTGAACGGTTCCTAACAAGACCAGAGAGAGGGAGATTAAATAAATAAAATAATTTGAAAAATTATTAGTATACTTAAAAAATATAGTAACTTAGTTGAATAAATTTAATTTTGGTTATCTAAAGAATTTTAGTACTACACACTGTTTGTGGTAAATATCGTTCATTTGTTTTCATAAAAATCTGGTGTGACTGTCGCACCAGATTTTTTGTGTCGACATGTATTTAGTTTCCGACAGTAGGGCACAATTGAATTCAAGATGTAAAATTTATAAACAGAAAAATATTTATATTTTGTTACCATGGCAACCATTTCTCCTATTCTTCCTATGAAGTACAAGAGTAAAGTGTGCTTCAAACAATTTGAGAGCAAAATGAGAATATTCTTTTTAAAGAGCATCTAAAAATAATTGATTTTTGAATTTTAATCAAAATCGTTAGAGTGAATTTTGAGAAAATCGAAAAAAACTGAAAAAGTACATCAGTAAAGTACTAGTACTATTTGGCCGAATTTGATTAAAAGCTTATTTTCACGGTCCCGGTGGGTGTTTAGCTTATATATAAAATTTCAGCCTCATAGCTCAATTCCTTCATGCTTAAAAGTGAACACACACCCCCAGACACACAGACAGACCATGTCGCGAAAACCACTTTTTTGGATTCAGGGGACCTGAAAACGTGTATATCCATCAAAATCTCGACATCGAATTTTTGACATGAATCCAATACTTTCTATATATATATTACATATATACATAGGTAAGAGAAAGTAAAAATGAAAATAAAATATCATTTGAAATTTATTCAGATTTGAATTTCCAAGTAATAATTTCTGTGATATTAAATGAACTGAACAATTTCTATTTTGGGATTTAACGAGATGTCTTTTGGAAATTTTTCTTTTATCTCTAATTGGATTTCAGACAATAATTTGACTTGCTTTTCGGGATTATTGCATTAATATTATTATTCAATATTCAGAAGAATATATTTGAACAAATAATTGGCTTTTTGCATTAACTGGAAATGGCCAGCCAGTAGGTAATTTGAATCAAGTTTTGGATTCTCCTTGGAGACTTTTTTTTAACTATCAACTCTCAATCGAAAAAAAAAAATTGTTAAGAATCAACTTTTTTAATGTGTTCCGGGTTAGATAATAATTTAAGTTATATTCTCATCAAATTATTTATAGGTATATCGTATATCCCGTTTTGTTTCTCTCACTTTCCGCGTAGTCTTATTTAGTAACGTACTAGCTATATTATAAATATAAAGTCCTTAAGAGATAAGATCTTAAACACAGGTTCACTTAATAAGTTGAAAATAATACCTCTTTAAATATGTACAAGAATTGAAATTTGCATTTTATTTCACAAATTAAACAACAATAAAGATAATTCAAAAAAATATCTTATGATCTTTTAATTTAAGTAAATATAAGGCAATTTTATTTAAGAATTGAGGGAGGAATATATCCATTGTACACTATCTCTCAAAGGATTCTTATAGTCCAAGAGCTTGTGACGAAAATGGGCAAGAGTTTTCTGAAGGCTAATATTTTCAGAATAGGTTGCAATTTAGTAATAGAAAGATATTCTAGAGTCAGCACTTCCAGTACCGGGGCCTTTAGCGGGAATAAGCCGGTAAAGGTGTAATATTAATTAATATCTCTAATCTGATTTCTGAAAGCTTAAAATTTATAGACAACAAGCGAATAGAATATAAAATAGGAATCTACCAGTCAGACAGCGAAATTTTGGGGCACGTGGCGTTAGCGCTAGTTCAATCTTGTCAAAAAATATCGTAACCCAAAGTATTTTCTGAAGGCTGAAACTTACCAAAATAATAATAAACAAGTGATCAAGTTAAGGTGGTGCTATGGGAAACTAAATATATCTCGACACAAAAAATCTGGTGTGACCAGCCAGCACGGTGCACAACTTTCGAATAACGGAGTCACACCAGATTTTTTTGTGTCGAGATATATTTAGTTTCCCATAGCACCTTACTAAAAACAAACGACATTTCGGTCCTATTTTATTTAGCATCTTCACGCTACTCTGTACCAGATCCTATATATTTGAGTAATTTTGAAGTAGTTCTGTTCCTGAATCCTCTTTAATTGAGTTATGTAGTAAATTTAATAGAAAATTTGATTTAAAAATAAAGAATTTTAATTTACTTACCTAACTCTTTCAAAAAGGATCAAGGAACAAGACTATTTATAATTAAATTTTCTCAACTCTATTTAAATGGATACCAATTGATATAATTAAATAAATATACTTATTTTAGATCACAAACTATATATCGTTAATAATACATATACTGGAATAAGTCTACATACCAGTAAATTATGGTTTAATCAAATAATGAAAAGACTTTAGGAAAAAAATACAAATATTCTGTCTTTTTTATGAGGTTACAAATTTTTAATTTTTAACTTTGCCCATCAACCGTAGGTTGAGGTAGAGTTAATGTAATCGTAAAAAAATCGAAATTTTTCTGAAGCTGCCAAAATGCGTTTTGAGGTCCCCAGAATCCATTTAAGTAGTTTTTGGAATGATGTTTGTGGTAATTTTTTTTCGTCAACGAAATCTCAAAAACTATTCATTCAATTGTTTTGAAATTTTGCACCCATAAACTAGGGGTAGAGGCCAAGAACTGAAAAGCTTTTGGTAAACATCGGGCCATTAGGGGGGGGGCTCTAGGGGGAGACAAAAGTTTTTTCTTCCATAACCTATAATTTTTTTTATATATTCAGAAACTAGACTTTCTCCCGAGTAAAATTATATATAATATGTATAACATCGGACCATCAGGGGCGGGGGGGACAAAATTTTTTTCTTGAATAGTAGGTGGGCAAAGTTGTGCGCTCGGCTTAGTCCGACCCTTTATTTATTAGCTTTGATTATATTTGTTGCACTGATTAATATTAATTAATTAATTAATAATTACAATTTTAATAATTTATTTGTTTTCCATTATAAATGCATCATAAAATTTGATGCTAACATAGTTTTGTATTTAAACTTTTTTTCTTAATTGTCAAAATTGTGGAATATCCAATAGTTTTTTTTTTTAATAAATTGTTCAATTAAGATAAGTAATCTCATTCTTTATTCTAGGTCTATTGTGAAAGCGGCACAAATGAGGAAATAGAGGAGAGAATCCTTTCTTCTCGTTGGCTGCTCACCCATCGTGTCCGTTTTTATAGATCTTGTTCGTGCTCGATGGTGCCTCCAACCCCAATATCCAATTGAATGACCCTTTTAATTTTATATATCTTCAGCCTCTGCCAATCAAATTTGCTACAAAATATAATATTTTATGGTACAGTATAAGCTATTTATTACATCTTTGAATTTATATTGTACATTAGGGCTACTCTCATTACTATTTCACTACCCCTTATAGAAACAATACTTTCTCTTTATATAATTATTTCCTATATAGAGAAAGTAAAACATGGTTTAGATTTTTTTAACTTGAGTGAGGAGGACATATGATAAACGAGGCAAACAGCTTCAATATATATAACGAGGCAAATAGCTTCAACATAATATGTCAATTGCGAAACTTTT